>VZTO01017803.1:48659-117611 GCA_013400615.1 Syrrhaptes paradoxus
CACCAACACCCCCAAGTCCTTCTCCTCAGAGCTGCTCTCTATCCATTCTCCGCCCAGCCTGTATTTATGCTTGGGATTGCCTCGACCCACGTGCAGGACCTTGCACTTGGCCTTGTTAAATTTCATGAGGTTTGCATTGGCCCCCCTCTCAAGCCTGTCCAGGTCCCTCTGGATGGCATCCCTTCCCTCCAGCGTGTCCACCACACCACACAGCTTGGTGTCATCACAGTCCAGTCAAGGGCTGTGAGAAAACTTGCTTTATAGTAGATGCAATTCAGTTGCTACTACTGACATGGGTTTCTTGAGAGATTGGAGGTAATCTGCACAATTTTTTATTCTGTTTCCTTATATGTAAAATTTTAGTAACAATAGCAGGCCTCCCATTTTCTGGGCACTTTGAGATCTAACAACGCTCTACGAATGAGTCAAAGATTATTATTAAAAAGAGAAGATAGATACTTCATGAAAAAAATATGCCTGTGCAGTTATTAAAATTCAGCATTAGGACTTAAAAAACCTACAAGTTCTCCCAAATGGCACAGGTCAATAAAAATATTTTAGCTGATATAAAATATGCTAGAAATATTTTTTTCTTTAAAACTTCATTATAGACAGCAGACAACCACTACACTGAATGCTTTGATACGTTTTATTCTTTAAGCAGACTTCTGTGAAAGGAAATAGGATAAGAAAGCCTAGCCACTTTCTTTAAGTGCACAATACAGCCCTTTGTTGTGTGTGCTGAACTTTCAAAGCTAGCAACATCAGCAAGCAGCAGTGCAGTAATTAGCCTTGAGCTAAGTCTGAGCACAGAAAGGCTAGATTTAACAAAGGTAGAACGGGAAGTAAATCTGCACAGGTATTACAAGTGGCTTACCCACAGGCTGGGAAAGCTTAGCACTTGACTGATTTAATTTTTTGGAAGCAGAGTAAAAAGCCAAGGTGGCACCCTACCCCAGCAAGACTGCTGCTGACAAATTAAGGCTTTAGCAGTCTAACTACTGGCCTTAAGCGTAAAGACATCCATGTTATCTCCTGACCGAAAAGCATTCATCCTGTGTTTTTTCCACCTATTCAGAAGTGATATGCAAACAGGTCAGCTCAAAGAAGTCCATATCATAGTAAGCTAAGAAATGTAACAGGATTAACAATCATATAATCTGTTTATTGATTACAAACCCCACAAATATTATAGTGACAAAGACCACAACATGTTGTAAATCATGCCTTTTTATAACCACAATAGTTGAATGTTCCCTCAAGCTGTAACCCAGGCCCAGTGAACTGAGAAAAGAGCCAGCCACAACACAGAAAGGTGACATTTGTGGGAAAGCTTTATACTATAAAAATAGAAAACCAACAATGCCTTGCTTAGCCTGTGAGGAAAAAAAAAAATTAGACTATTCTTTACTTCTTTCACTGATGTGGTAGGTATATTTTTTTTTCCTACTTATACTGCTTTACTTAAAATACCGTCTCGCTAAGCAAGTGCTTTGCTTTCCAATAAAGCACAGTTTTCTTAACAGGAGAGGTATGTGCTGTAGCCTTTATTCCAGAAACTTTGCTCTTTTAAAATAAAAGGTTTTCCCCTAAAGCTGGGCTGCAGACCTTTCTTACAAAAATGTCTCCACACTGAGCTACAATATTACATGCATATTCACAAAAACATTTCCACTGAGCAGTCATTTATTTGACTATTAATTGCAAACTTACCAGAAATAATGTGGCTTTGGGGGAAAAGAGAAAATAAGAGGAATAGTAAAGTCTTGCCCTATTCTGAATACAGCTTTTGAAAAATTCCAGGATAGCCATTGATATTTTTTACTTATTAAAGAAGCAGAAAGATTTAAAATTGAAACCCTCCATTACCGTAGTGACTCTAAATTACCAGAATACAGATAATGCCCCAGCAACTTTTATCACTTCTCATCACACATACTCAACAGAAAATTGTAACTGGATTGACAGTGTCCTTTCGAGATTTTAATTAACTGCTTTTAAAGGCAAACATTACATATTTAATTCACTTAATGAAAAGGGATCAGGGAACAAGTTATCATCATGAGGTAAATTAGTGCATGAAGTTAATACGTATAATCCTTCCACAGCAGCCACACAGGGCTCCCTCTTAGCTAAAAAGTAGTGGTGTACATGGAAACCTATCATCAATACAAAATGTTACTGTTCCTTCAGGTTCACAGACCCTGAGTCAAAGCTGCATATCTAGCGAGATGGGATATTACTGGAGCTGCTCCAGTGAAGCAGGCCAGGAAGAATTAATTGGGAATACACAGCCCAAATGCAGTTGTCTACTTACACTCATCAATGCTGCTTCCTCCTTTCCCACACTCCTTGTTGTACAACCGAATTCCCGTGACTAGCATGGCAAGATTTTTCAGCTGTTGCTCTTTGTTCTTCTTACTGAGTGAGATGAAAGTAATCATCTCTGTCTGGGGAAATACACTCTGCAGGGCAGCTGTAAGCATTACAAAGGGTGAGAAAACCCTCAATATGAGGAAACAGAAAAGAAAATCATTGAACAAGCAAAACCCCCTCTCCTGAACAACTGCAAAAAGTAGGAAATCCGGCAAATTTACACTTCAAGGCTGAGCAGTGACAGTTTGGGTAGCAAGCATTCATCACAGTTTACCATATCAGTATCTAAAGATCAGCAAAGAGAAGGTGAAATTTTATTTTTCAATAAGAAAAGCCCAGTTTCACAGCTGGGAGTTTACTGACCTGTTACCTCCCTGACAACCTCAATATCTGTTGGGGATCCCAGGCCAGAGCTCAGCAACACATAGCTAATGATCTTTCGATACACATTCTCCATTTCTTCTTGCACACGAGGACGACTATCTGTGATATCTCTGACCATAGGAGCCAGCCTTCCCTCCAGAACACGCCGCTGCTCACTGAGTAATTCAGCTAGGAAAGGAGGGCAGTTAGAAAGTGCTGTCTAAATTCTTTGGAATGTGGCTCATACAGAAAGTGCAATTCATTTCCACAGTCAGAGCGCCAACTTAAGGCTTCTGAAGCACAGATATGTGGAAGAGATGTTCAAGGTACCATACTGCTATAATTAACAGCAGTGGAGTTAACCATTAACATAATTAGCACGATTAACATCAGTCAGTAAAGTCCAGAGAACTATTCAGGCCAAATTAAGCAGCAAGTCTCCGGCTCTCTGGACTCCTTTAGACTTTGGAGCAGCTTCCTAGTGTTGCTAATTTTTGGTTTTAAACCATGCTAACAAGAAAACATAAAATGACCTCCTCACAGAGCAATGTTTATTTTTTGTCTACTCGTGTTCTATGTCTTCTGTTTCCCAGCCAGCCCTCACTCTCCCATTGAGATCTGAAGTTACAGTTACAGCAGAGACATTTTTCCCATCACATTTTCCTTCCCCATTCCCATTCTCAGACCATATAAAGTTACCACTGATGAGGCCAAAAAATACTGGGTTAAAACTGTAACTGATTGTTCAAGATTGCTCCTATGTCTCAATTAGGGATATTGATAAAACACCAAGTTCTCTTTCAGGTGAACGTGAGTGCAGCTCTGGGTGCTGGTTCTCTTTCAGATACACAGGTGCAGCCCAAGTTTTTCTTGCTGAAGGCAGCTGGCCACAGCACCTGGAAGCACAGTTGTTCTCGAGCGATCTAATACATTCAGTAAATCTCTCAGACAGGATGAGATCAGTGCACTCTCAAATCTAACGTACATTTTTGCCCTACTATATCCATACCGAAACACCATACTCCCATCTAGTACCTTTCTGCAGGGATTTTTATTTTGCTTTGCTGCCAGCAGTCATTTAACAGGAACCCTTATTAGCCCTACAGAGAGATGTATTAAATCCTAAACTCAGCATCAACTTGTTGTATGAAAACATATTTGAAATTACCTCGGTTCGCATAGTTCATATCAAAGTAAACTTGCATCTTAATTGTGCTCAGGGATGGGCTGGTTGTGTCAAGAAGTCTGGTAACACAGAGCTAAGAGGAGAGACAGAGAAGTGAGTTCTTCCTCGTCACTGGGGGAATGTCTGAACTGACAGTGGCTGTGTTACAGGTTACACAACAGCAGTAGAGCCCCCTCACTACCATTCTCTCTCTCTAAGGCATTTATACGTGTAAGGCATTTATTTACACAAGGAAACACATAGTCCAGCCTCTAGCTACAGAACCATGAGAATAAAGTAGCATCAACATTTTGAACGTGTTCATATATAAAAAAATGGCATTTTAGTTACAGGAACAGGTAGCACAGAGTGCTATCGTCTTAGCTAAGTACTGAGTCTCAACATTATGTCAGAATTACCTGGATAAGATTTTGCACATCTTTTTTGGTAAGGATTTGATCCACATGAAAGTCATTTCTTGGATCTAAAACAACAGCTTTCACCTAGAGATTGCCAAAAGAAAGCTATTAATTTACATCTCAACATAGACTCTTTGCAACTAAGCTTTTATTTTCTGAAAAATCTCAGATGCAGTCAGTATTTCTTTACTATTCTTTTTTTCCATTTCCATCTTTGCTAATGAAACAAAGTTACTTCCTTTCACGTGTTGCCAGTTTCAATCTCAGTTGTCTGTTTAAGTGAAAAAAAAAATCTATCTGTGATGCAAACTTTGCAGAGAAATATTTAAATACAGCTCCTTTAAAAATCTCCTGCAAAAACATTTTTCTGAGTAAAATTTTATAAAAATCCATCACGGTTGTTTATAAACTTCTCAGTTGGTGTTATATGCACCAGTATAAGTGTTTGCCATTTTGATAAAAAATTCATAGTGTTCTGCATATGGGGAAATACGTGCATGTTTGCAACTGGTACGCATGCTGGGTATCTTGCCAGCCACTTGTACCAGTTTTATAGTCATTGAAATTTTCATGCTTAATTTATTAATACTCCCTTTGAGCCAAATATATATTTTTTCAGGTTTTTAGGACCCTATAGTGAACATCCCTTTAGAACTTCTCAATGTGGGCAATCAGAAACGGAGATATTTCAAAGTTCAAATCTCCCCTGAAAGCCTCAGCTGCCACCATCCCAGCCTGGGCAGGCTGCCGGGGAGCTGCCATTTGAAGTTTGTTGACGTTGAAGACCAAAGGGATGATTTCTGTCCTTGCTTCATGCCATACAGCCTGAGCAGTGTCACTCAGTGACCTCAGGGGAACTATTCACCTGGTATAAAGTTAAGCCCCGACTTCACACAAGCCTTAAAAACCAGTTTGAACAGCCAAGCTGCAGGCACCCAGGTTTGAAACAGCTCATCTATATGCTATCAGTCTATATTTAGCTTAATATTTCACGGGCCACAGCAGAATTTGAATGTGATGAGAAAAGCACCCAGCTGAAACACTAAAAAGCACCCGTGGGCATTAATTCGTGCTTACCACAAACGCCACCAAGGTTTCGGAAACGGTTTGTCCCTGGGCGGCACATTCTTGTCCAATTTCACGAATTATTTTCTTGATGACGCTTTCGGTCTGGTCGTAAGACATCCTGGACAAGAACACGCGCGTTAACGGCGTTACCGGTTATTTCAGGTTTCAACGTTTCCCCACGAGGGGCTGAGGGTCCCTCTCCCGCCGGTACCGCCGCCCGCAGCCCCTCGGCCCCGCCGCTCCCCTCCCGGCCCCGCCGCGCTCCCACGGCCCCGGGCGGCCCCACAACGTCCCGTTCTCACCTGCCCCCCCCCTACCCTCCACTCCTGGGAGCCGCCCGCAGCGGGAGCAGCCGCCGGGCGTTGCCGTGGGGACGCGGGGGCCGGGGGGGGGGGGGCGGTGCGGGTGTAGGCATGGGGCTGCGTGGGCTAAACACGGGCTTGTGCACAGCCCAGAGATGCGGGCAGAGAAACGCATGTTTATGCAGAACAGAGATGTGTGTGGAGGAGCAAACCACACGGACATGCGTGCCTGCAGATACACCAAACATAGGTAAATAGAGGCACAGGAGTACATGTATACGTGTACATTAACATCTATATGTGTATCTAAAACATGTATGTGGGTGCCTATGGCTATATGTAGATATGCATAAACATACGTGCATATGTATGTATAAAGATGTATACAGTATATGTACTCATATACAATATATATGTGCTTATGAATAGTGAAAACATGTATATGGATGTGTATGAATACACAAAACATTCAGGGATATGTAAGTATGTATTTATACACATAAACGTGTATGTGTATACACAAAGAAATGTTTGTATATGTATGTGGTACATATATCCATATGTGTACATATATATCTATGCAAAACACACTTAGATATCTTCCAGAGGAGCTTATGGGGGCGGGAAGAGCAGCAGGCGCAGCTTTACCATTCCTCTCCTTGTACACCCGGTTCTATGTCCTGAGGAAGGTGCAGCTGCCGGTTGCCTGCGCACGGTGGTCCCTGGGGCAGTGGGATGGCAGTGCTGCAGCAGCCAAATGCCAGGCCCAAGGCCGCTTTTATCATAGGTCCTGGGCAAAACACAGCAACACAGCAAAGGCTCCAAGCAGCCGTTAGCGATCTCTGCAAAGTAACCACCACACAACATAAATTCAGCCTAGCACACTCTGACCAAATCCATTGTTATCTCCACCCCCTCCTCAAGCCCCATGGTGGGCGCCAGAAAGGACAGTGGTGGGTTGACCCCAGCCACCAGCAAAGCACCCATACAGCTGCTTGGTCACTCCCAACCCCTGCAGTGGGCCTGGGGAGAAGACAGGAAGAGCAAAAGCAAGAAAACTTGTGACTCAAGATAGCAGCAATTTAAAAAGTAAAGGAAAGAGGGAAAAAACCCCAGACAATTAAAAGGCAATCACTCGCCAGCTCCCACAAGCAGAGGGATGCCCAGTCTCTGAGCATCCCTTGGAAGACACCTGGGAAAACAAAACCTCCAAAGCCAAATCCTTGCCTTTTCTTCCTCTACCTTAGTTTTCGTAGCTGAGCATGATATTATATGCCATGGAATATCTCTTTGGCCATTTTGGACCAGCCTACCCAGCTGTGCCACTGGGAAAACCTTGAGGATGTGCAAGCAGATAGCCAAACACCCATGGTGTTATCGACACTGTTTTAGCCACCAATCCAAATCACAGCACCACAGGGGCTGCTGTGAAGAAAGCTAACTCCATCCCAGCCAGACCCTGTACTGATAAATATATATACACCAATAAATGCATACAATGCATAGATACATGCACATATGTATACACAGAACATGTGAGTGGTATTCAGTGAGTGCTGGAGGCAGAGGTGGCACAGACGAGGCAGCTTCCCTCCGCAACATGAGCAAGAGAGCCAAGCTTACCTCTAGGTCTCACACTTGCTGCTGGAGGTGGCCATTCCCCCGGGTGCAGGGGGGTTACAGCACGCAAGCAGCAGCCTGGTGGGCCCCAAGCTCATCCTCAGCTCTTGCATACATCAGTGAGCATGCAGTGGGATGATAGCAATCCCTTGCTGTAACTAGTTCAGTTAGTCAATACTCAATTTGTTCAAGCTTTTCCCTGTCGGAGAGATAGAGTAATAGCATATTAATTAAATTTAAAAGCTGTGCCCCTAAAAGGCAATCAAGTAAGCTTCAGAGGCACAGGGAATGCAGAGGTAAGAGCTGACAATCTACATCAGTTTTAAACTAATTTAATTTTTTCCCTTCAGTTTAAAGTGTCAGACAGAGAGTATGCAGCTGAGATTCGTGATGAGATCAAGATCATAATTTTCTTCCTCTGTGATATCACACAAGTCACTGTTATTAGTAAAATAAAGATGATACTATGCTACCTGGCAAGTGGCTGCAGGATTACATCCACCTTCTCAGTGCATGTAGCAAGGCACAGTGCAATGAATTCCAGAATTTCCTGTGGGAAATGCCTTGGGAAGGTCCGTGGAGCAGGCATCAAAATAATTCCACAAAGGACATTGTGAAGTCTTAGGTTTCACTCTAGTAGCACAGCTAATAGGGTTTCTTAATATGTTTTCTACAATCCCATTTTAAAAAAATCAATAACCTTCAGCTCAGTAATTAGAGCAAGACATCAAGAGAATGAAAATCTGCAGGACTATTTTTTCCACAAATTGCAGGAGGAAAAGCTTTCCTGGCCCTTCCCAGAGCAGAAGTGTGTCACTGTTAGTGAGCTTAGGGTCACAAAGATTCCCCTCTGCGCTTCCCCATCAATTGCACAAAACCCAGCTCTTCTGCAGTTGCAGGTGGGGAGGAGCAAGGGGACAAGATGAGCAAAGTGCTGGCGATGAAAAGAGAAGGTGCCACTACCAGGCTTCTCACTACCACAGCAAATTTCAAAAGTCAACGATAAAACTTGGTGCTTAAAGCAGTGACAGTAGCACTTTCTCCTGAAATGATTATCAGCTAAAGGTGGACAGAGTTTACCAAACATTTACAGAGTTTAACCAAACGTGACCTGCAGTAGAGATGGTGGTAGAATTTGCAGTCGCACGGCCACAGAAAGCCAGTCCTCAATCCATACCAGGCAGAGGCTGTGGCTAGCACAGTCACAGTTCTTACACAAACACTTCCAGAGAGAGCAGGAAGCCATCGGCAGGATTCATCATTCGCAGAGGCTGTAGAATTGTGCAGTTTTGGCTCAACAATTTGAAGACTTCTTAAAGACAATTTAAATACTATTTCAATAAATTAACTTTCCTACCTGTACCTGGGTCTGTGTCTACATCTGCACATAGCACAAGCTCTGCAGAGGACCAGATGGCCACGCCATACGTGCTTTAGCAGGTTGTTACTTCAGACGCACGTCCTGACACACACACCCCCCGCCTGAGTTACCAATATTTGCAGTCATGTTAGTTTGCTTGACTATTTCCTGGAGGAATAAGATATAACAACGTCTTACTTCAGTTGAAATAACTGACATGCTTTGATAAACCCAAATTTTGCTGTTGTCAGTAGGACACATGCAAGCCAAAGAGCACATGATTCAAAAGACAAAACATTGGGAATAAACATTATGAGTGACTATATCGCGGTGTTACTGCATTCCTTTTGCAGCAGCTAACATTACGTGGAACTCAGTGCTAGCTCACACCCATAAATCCCGGTACGATATGTCCAACTGCCTATACACTTTTAGGTTGCAGGCTGGAAGGACAGAACAATATTTTTGCAGCTTAGCTTATTGAGAATTTAAATTATTTTATTGTTTTAAACCTTTCAGTAGTATTAACCTGTATTTCAGATAGTACTAGAATTGAAAAGTTACAAACTGCCAGCAGCATTCTTACTAAAAGAGGGAGGGAGAGAAGAAAGAAGGAAGGAAGAAAGAAGAAACAAAGAAAAGAAGGAAGGAAGAAGAGGACAGCCAATTATATATTTCCAAAGAAAACCGTCATTTCAGGGGAGGTTTGCAGCTTATATTAGACCACAAAAATTGATTTACCTTGGTAAGCTATTGAAGTCTTTAGGTTGCAGAACACTATTTTATGATCAAAGCAGTTGAATTTCTCCCCTAGAGTTACTATTAACTTTAAGTTTTAAACATAGTTCCTGGAAATGGAGGCCTGGTTTATCCAGTGTTCTTTAAACTAGAATTAAAGACTCTTCTTATTCCCTCGTCACTAATTCTCACGTGTACAGCTTCGAAGAGTCTGCTTCACACTAACTTGAAAGAGGGATAAACTATTCTCCCTAGTGGTATGCCTGAGCCATTGACTTCTAACAAAACTGATTTTAAAAAGATTCTTGGGTTTGTGACACACGGATTGTAAATGTTAGTTTGAAGAGCCATTAAAAACAACATAGTAGTTTTAAAATTACTATAAAGGCTGACACTGCAGTCCTTTCTTCAAGGGAAAGCTTATCGCCTGTTTGATGAGTCTGCCATCACATGAGACTGGCTGTCACTTTTAGAAAGTCATCTCTTTCTCCAGCTACACCCAGAAGACAGGATTTACTCAATGTGAACTGAGCACATTCCCTCAGTTTGCCAGTGCGGGGACAAAGTTGCAGCTGGGTGCTCTTACTGCTCACCGGAGGGGAAACAACCCAGAATCAGCAATGTGACCCAGTGGGCAAAGCTGGGGCTCGGCCTGAGCTCTTGGTAGTCACCTCAGAGAATGGAGAGCTCACGTCCCAGAAGACATAACTGCCAGGACAGCGAGAAGTGTTGCTTGATGAAGCCTGAGCCACTGCATCAACCTGTTGCCCTGTGCCCAGAGGAGAGGCTCAGCTCAGGACAAGTCTGTCTGAGCTCCACGCACACAGGCACGTGCGCCAAGGGATTCTGCAATGAATCATCCTCCAGTCATTCGCTCGTCACTCATCTGAAAGAGACACTAATCAAGTCGGCCTTATAGCTCAGTTAGCATCTTCCCATGCTCAGGCTTCACCTGATCGTGGCTGGCTAGTGAGCAAGCGCCAGCCCTCTGTCCTGAAGGTCTCCTGCTGTCACAAACCATGCAAGGCTCCGGTTAAAGCTCTTTCAACAAGATCCCTGAGTGCAGAGATTTACAGCTGATGATGCGGGCTCCAAGCAGAAGTTGAGTTACCGTCCCTTTCTTCATCTCTGAAGTTAAAACATAAGCTCTGTGATGTAGATTTTTGTTTGCTACATTTCAGGCTCCTGAAACTACCTTGCACCTCGATGCAGAAGCTAATGTTCACTTGACTACACTTGGTTCTTCCAAAGGAGCAGTGCAAGGAAAGCCTGTATTCACACAGGAATGAAAATCCTGTCTCTTTCAAGAGGGAAATACACTCAGTCTATCTAGCTTTTATTATTTCCAGAGTCACACAGAAGTGTCGCAGTCAGAAATCTACATTGTGAGGGCAGACATGTCATGCCACCTTCTTCAGTTTGTCTGTTAGTTTACAATAAAACTGATTTTTGAAGCTGAGAATGTTTTTGTGCAAGAATTTTTATTCTTTCTTCCTCCTTAAGCCTGCATATCAGCAACTGGAGGCCTCTGTGGTTGTGCTGCCTTGCTTAGAGCACCGCTGTGGGTGCCAGCCAACAGTGCGGACTGCCTCAGCTGTAAGGACACATTCACACGAGAGCGTGCGGCACTATTTCAAATTTCCAGGACTCTCCTGGAAATTAGTGGTAGGTATACAGCCATTTAAAGCTCATAGAGGCACAGCGCAGACTAGTGGTTCACGTGGAAGGGAATCCCAGATGATATCTATAGCAATTATTTAAGGTACTGTGAAGGGTTTGAGCCTCCCTTTTAGAATACGGTGAAGAAGCGTTAGACCATTCTTCTGTTTTCTTTCCCCAGATCCATCATTTTGTTGCAGTACAGAAGGGATGTCTGGCTATGCTAGCGCTGTGTCTCCCCCTATTTCCCAGTATTTCAGGATTTCACTACAATATGAGGGTACACAGCAGGGAACTACTCATTGTACAGGGAACTCAGATCAGGGAAGCTGACAGTAGTTCCCAGGACAAAAGTGTCGCCAAGGCAGCAAGATTTTTCTGGACAAAGAAGTCCAATTTGGCTTTTAACTTAGAAACGAAAAAAAATCATTCCCTGATAACATGGCACAAAAGGTTTACCCTTCATTTGAGCATTTCTGGAAAAAAATTCCACAAGTGTAGAAACCCAGTTAACAAATGAACTATTGTTAGCCTGGATCCCTTAGCAAGCACAATGGATGCACTATATTTGCCAGGTTACAGAAAAGTGTGCAGAGCAAAATTATTTGTCCTTCAAACCATGAGAGCTCTGGCATTTGCTGTGCAGAGGGTACGGAGAGATTCCAGACATACCATCATCGAATGCCTGGAAGCTCCTGCAAAAGATGCATTATTCAGCTGTATTCAGATGAATCACTACCAAAGGCTCCTAAACAATATCAACATTACATTAACACTTGAGTCAAAGGCATTAATAAAAATACCACAGATCAAGAGCTTTTTCCATTAATCATCCCTCTAAAAAAATCTGCTGAAAATTAGACCCAGGGCTTATAATATACTACTTGATATAGATCAAATAGTTCCCATATATTCCTGCTGAGTTATGTTTCAAAAGAGCTGCAGTTTGGCCAGAAGCACTCAGTGCTATCTAATGGGTTAGCTAGATACTAACTAGTCCTTGTGTCTGTACAGATGATAATTCAGAAACGTTAATATTCTTTTTACAGGAGACCACCTTCTTGCGCAAAGATGAGTCACTGCAACAGCCCCAAATCCCATCAGTAGACAAAAGAAAAAAAAAAAAAAAAAAAGAGAGACACTTTCCTATGAGCTAAACAAGTGTAAGAAACAACTGCTAAGCAGCACCCCACACTGGTGGGATTCATCAGGAGATCCAGGACTGAGCACTTTCTTCTCAGTTCAGGTTATAGGAAGTTCCTCCAAAGTTACGGAAACACAACTATGCAGTATGTGGATAAAGGAAAGAATCTCATAGGAAATATGCTGCTATGGCTCTGACTCCATTAGTGGAGAAGAAAAAAATGTACTAATAATGGGAATGTGATTACTCCACAGTTTGTAAATTAACTTTTCACTCAGCTCACAGACTTTGCACTGATGTACAAAGATGCTCTTCATTCATCTGCCAGAAAGGAAAGGAACAATCAGTGAATCAGACAGGCAGGGCAAGAGGATTATATCCACACTACTCCAGAGCCCTCCCTGCAGTGTTTTCCCCATGTCAAGAACTGAGCTGAGAACCAAATGGATACCCTTGGAGTTATGTACAATTCTCCCAAATTCTGAATTTTGTTGCCCAAAAGCAATTCTATTCCCAGTGCAGCTTCTCTTCCCTAAAACATCTATTAAACCCAAACATCCTGTCAGTTGGTGCTGAATACTTGGCAGAATAACTCCTGAGAGTTGTGCCTGTTTGTAGCGATCTTCAAAAGCATCACTAAGAACTGGAAAAAGTGGCATTTTAATATCATGGGATGCCTGGTAGCTCTTAGAAAACTAGAAGGATTTCTGAATTTTCATTTCTTACTTTTTAGTTTAGTTTCTGTGACTTTTCTACACATACACAGTGCTGGCCAGCTGTGACTGTTTCATCAATCTGGCATTTCAGCTAATCTTGAAAATAGAAATGAAAAAAATACTTAGAAAATATTCTGAGGAGATAGAAAACCATTTAGCGAAATTACAAGTACAGAAAACATGTGACACAGAAGTAACCATTTAACCATAGACAAAAAATGTTACTGAAAAGGACTTAGAGATGGTTGTTAAGTCCATCTTGCAGAAACAAGGTCAGAAGTACTGTTCCTTGGCATGCACAAACAATTGAGAAAGTCAGATAGTTTGCTTTGAATCAAAGGCATGTCTTGTAAGAAATTTTGGAAGTGCTTTGCTAGGACAGTTTAGCATGCTTACACCCTCTGACCTCCCATCCAGCTTCTTCCCACGGCAAGGAGACAACTGAAGTGCAACTGGAGTTTTCTTCAAGTCTTTATCAAGGTGTAAGTTGGAGGCCATACAGATGTTGAGACTGGCACCAGTTTTGGGGTAGTCAGAAACAGGTCTGCTAGCAGGTCATTTTGAGCACAGGAATTCTTAATGGCAGATCAGAAGAGTTTTCAGTATTTATAGATACATAAGACAAACGCTCTCATGTACCGCAGGAAGACATTGCTTTACTGAGAAATATAACGTGAAGCAACAGCTTCCAAAAAGCCCTTGTTCTGGGCAGCTCTTTCGAGTCGGTCATTTGCAACATCTAGGACTACTTGGAAAAAGCAAAAAGAAAAACCCTACGTTCACATTGAGTTCTTGCTGCCAAAGCTGTCCCACTTGCTTCCTCTGGCATTTCCTTAGTAACAGCTCCCGGTGGAGATATTAGGATGCAAAAGACATTACCATTTTTGAACTGAATTTAATTCTCTCCACTTATATGTCACCATACCACTGATGCTTACACAGTGGTGATCTTGAAATGCTGCTCCTAACTCAATTTCATGTTGTTTCTCTATTCTTAATAGTCTCTCAATTATCAACTTAATCTGATTGCAAAATTCTTGTTTTATGCTGTTTGAAGGACTGAGTCATTTGTGTTAATAAAGACACATCACATTAGCTGCCTTTAACCTTGCACACACCAGGCTGAGAACTTCCAGAGATTTTACCTGTAGCTTCACTGGAAGCTACAACCTAAAGACAATTTAGGACTTAAACGTAACTGTGAAACTTCAGGTTTTACAACCTCTTTTCAAAATTCAATTAGGGATAGAATTAATTTAAAATGTAAGTGGTCTCTAGGCTGAGGTTTAAAAGACAATGCATGTTAAGTATTGACACGAGTGTATTTCACAAAGAGAGATCTCAGGATTGAGCTTTGACCTACACTATCAAAGCAGCAACTTGCAGATTTGTAGAAGTGGACACTTGGAGCAAAGCAAGGATTTTCACGCCAGTTCCAAGCCTGGTGACTGCACTTGATACAATTCTTTATTTCAGAAGACCTTCAACCCCTCTGGCCAGCTCTAATGCTCTGCAAAAGGACATCCCTCTTACTTCACACTGAAGAATATCCTTTTCCTCCTGCAGTAAGAGTTTTTGAAGGAAGCTCACACTGGCATTAAAGCTTATTTCTAAGCTTTGTGGATGATCCTGAATGCATAAACTGCTCTCAAAAGTAGCTGGTGACACTCTGGAAGGATGCTTTGCTGAAAGACCACTGCTCATTTCTTTGACCTCTTGCTTACACTGTAGGCTTCACAGCATTCTAGATAATGGACTTCTAAATGGGTAAATAAATACAGAATATCCAAAAGAAAGTATATACAAAAAGTATATACAGCCTGCTGAGATCTGTATCCTACCAGACACTTCTTCTAGAAGTGCCTAAAAAACACCCACAATGTAAAACTTCGTCAAAAGCTTGAGTTAATAACTACATCTCAGTGGGCATATCTGGCAGTAAACCTGTTTATGTCCCAATCAAGTAGAACTTACCAAAGCCACACCTTAAAATATGAGCAGCAGATCAAACATTTACACAACACCAGACTGGAATGTTATTGTGCTCAGGGCAGGCATGAAATAGCCTCGTTTTGTTTTGTATCCCCTACTTCTAATGGATATAGATATTCCTATCACCCACATCTGTGGTTATCTGTGGGGTGAGGCTTATCAGACTACTTTGCTTGTAAAAAGTTTCCTACCCTGGTAACTCAGAGCAGATTTACAATGAGGTGTAGAAGGGGCTTCTGACCAGCATGTGAAGGAAAAAGCTGTTTCCATGTCCCACAGAAGACTTGGGGCTAACTAGAGACCTGCAGCTGAAGGAAAGGTTTTTCCCTCTATCTGTACTGACAGTAGCAGAGTGAACATTTCCACCATTTGGAGACAAGAAGAGAAGAAAATGCAACAGCTAAGAAAAATGGGCTATGCATAGAGCTTGTGTGTGAGGGTGAAATAAGGCTGAGAGACGACTGTGTACACGTATTGTAATTCCTCAAAGATGCTAGTTTGCCAGCTTTCACACATTTCTCTGCTGATTCTGGTTTCCTTGACTGACTCCAGCAGACGAGCCCAAAACATTGAAGTAAATTACAAACAATATTGTGGTGCTTCCTCTCTGCATACAAACTGTGTGCACAGACAGTGACACTGCACGACAGTCACCTCCAGGAGCAGGGAGAAAAAAACTGCTGTGAAATATTCTTCAAGCAGTCCTGCCTCCAGAATACATTCAAGAAGGTGGCTCTCAAACTGTAACTGTAGTCAATCCTTTTGACAGTCTCAGCAGACTCACCACTTCTATGGTCCGCACACAGCAATTTCATTAGGACAGCTTGCAAGGAAAGGGGAAAGGTGAAGAGTTTTGTCAGCCTCAGGAAAAAGTCACACTGATAGCAGCTGACATCCAGCTTTTCCAGCACATTATGGTCAGTATCATGCTTTCACGACTTTTTACAGGAAGAACACTTCCAACTTCTAAAAGATAATTCACTAGACGGTGCTGTAAGAGCATTAGAGCCAGGAGTTGTGGAAGGACACTCGCAGCAGCGCTGGGAGCCTTGATCACAGTGACAAATCCGCAGTGTGTTTGAGCTCAGACACTCCTTAATGCCATAAAGGGGATTTACCAAAACACTGTGTCCAAGAGGAAAGAGCCCTGACAGGTACATAATGAGAATGAAGAGAAAGCCACCACCTAACACCAGCTGCCATTCTCCCTGTGAGGTCGTAGCAGTTCTTGTTGGTCCCCTGGGCTTTAGACAGTAACATACCCCTCCAGTTTTCCAGTCTGCCTCCTGTGCCAGCATTTGGGCGAGAACAGAGCAGTAAACTGCAGAAGCACAGATCTTTTTGTCGTAAGTAAGGCTGCAAGGCAAATAAAATAAGCTGTATACTGATTTTATGTTCAGGATTACAGTATCCAAAAGCCATTTGTTTTTACTAGAGGAAAAGAAAGATGCAGTTTTAGTATTCTCAAAGGAAAAATAATTTTAGTAAAAAAAAAAATAAAAGCAAGCAGCAGGGACTTTAGAAACTTACAGGGCTTATAGAGTTGAACCTATATTATTCACTTCCAAATGAGCTCAGTTCTTTCATGCAGTCTTTCAACACCATGAATGTCCTCTTCCACCACCAGACTTTCAAGACTCACACCAAGTCACTCAACATATTGCTGCTTAGATAGAGCCAAGTGCAGGAGCGGACAAAGCTAAGGCTTTCAGGCTTTTCCACTATTAGAAGCTTTTGTTCAGAAGGATCTTTGAACAGTGCATGTTCCAACATCTTAACCTTGGATTTAAAGCTACAAATACTGGGGCATGTACTGAAAGAGCTCTGCTGGTCTGCGTCGAGAATCCCAGGTTATTTTCCTCCTGAATGGAATAAAAGAAAATTTGGCTGTCTTTTTTTGGCAGCTTCCCAAGAATCCCCTGGCGAGATCACAGTGGTCCTGCATCATCCTATGAAAGGAATCCAACTCATTGTCCTCTGTGAAAGCCCTGCAGAGGATGGTCTCTACAGAGCTCAGTTAAGAACTGGCAAGCCTGCAAGTGCGTGTGTCAGCTTGCACAGCACAGACACAGACCAAGGTCTCAGTCACATGGGAGCATCTCCAATTGACCAGTAATAATGTCAGTCAATTATAGTTCATGTCCCATGTGCAGCAGACTGGGTGGCTGGTGGTTTTTGTAACATTGCAAGGTTTCCAGCAAAGTCAGACAGCAACTCTGCAGTATCCTGCCAATACAGCCCCTTTTGGCAGCAGAATTAAAAGCATAAGAACTTTTCCTTGGCAGTAAAGTTAGCAATTCCAGGCTTTCACTTACAAAGCTCAGCTTACTGAACTGAACCAAGTATTACAGTCTTATCAGAGTCATGCTTTGAAACGCAATTTCTTTCACACGGTTTGTGAGATGGCATGGGAAGCTTCTGTTCTTGACTACGGGGATCAGTTTTGTCTAACGAGATTTGTAACAGAAGAAAGGATCAGTCCAGTTTGTGATGGAGATCATGTTGCTCTCATTAACAAAAGGAGTATTCCAAACAATTTAGGTATCTTTATCCAGGAGAGGTCAGCAAGTCTTGTATAGAGCACTATTTGTTTATTAACCAAGAGATGGATATTATTGAATGTATATATAGTCTTGAATGTTACCCAGTTTCCCTTCCCACTTATCTATAGACAAATTACTATTCCTATTTAATCAGTCCCTAAATAGAACAGGTAACTAATATAATCTGGTTACAAGAGTCTACATTCAAGAATGGATTATTATTGCTATTCGAAATGTCCTTTGTAACTGAGAAATAAGACGCAACACCAGAAAAGTCACCAAATGTGAATGGTGAGGTTGTTTGGCTAGAAGCAGGACAACAGAAAACAGGTTTTATGGGTTAGATAGAACCATCTAGTCAGTTGACCCAGAAATTAGCATTTCTTGCAGACAGACAGATTTAGTATTTTAAAGGGAATGTCACAGAAGGGCTTCAGGTGCTCACCAGAATAGCATCAGATTCCTGTTGATATAATCAAATTATAAGACACTTCAAGGTGAAGTTTAAGGCTGAAGGTGCACGTCACCGACTTTTAAATCCACACTGAAAATCAGAACTGTGTATAACTCAGGATTATAAACCCCATACTAAAGAGTGATTATCAGAAACATATCAAAGATGGTTTAACACCATAGAGTCAAAGTAGCTCAGATGCTAGCCTCAAACTACTCTTTTCCAAAATCTAATACTTGGCAGGTAAGGGAAAAAAAAAACAAAAAACCAAACAACCCACAGTGATCAGAAATGCAGCACAGGGAAGGAAGGGACTGCACCTTCTGTGGCTAGCAGCAGTAGTACCCAGAGCCCTGCAATTAATATGGGATCAGCAGTATAAGTTCCCAAGAAGCTGCAAGAGAAGACAGAATGAAGTGGAGCTCAACCTTGTCCAGCAATATTCCATTTATAGTGTGGCTTCAGTTTTCAAATAAGCAAACTGAACATGCCTGTGCCTTTTGGAAAGTTTATTGGAGGAAGGAAGAATGTAATCTTATGAGAAAAATAATCGAAAAATGTGGTGCTCAGACACCTTGGTGTGTAGGATTTTTCTCTAGTCACTCAAGCTTTAAGAGGAGGATAGCAGAGGAGTGCAGCTGTATATTGGAAAAGTCCAAGTATGCAAAAGAAAGGCAAGATCCAGTGATAAGAATGAGACAGCCATACTCTCAGAAGAAGCCAAAACAAAGTGATTGAAACTGGTTTAATAAAGAACAAGACAACCTGTTTGTGATCAGCCAGAACTGCCAAGATTTGGGCAGGCCTTGTCACACTTGGGGTACAGCAGTTTTATTTATCCGCCTACTTGGAGTTAGTTTATTAGCTCTTGTTAGTCAAGCTGTTTATCTAACTCTTGGTTTGCTCACTGGCCCAAAGAAAGCTAAGGTGACCTGTTAACTGCTCGTCCCAGTAAACTGCAATGGAGGAGGCACAGGTTTCCTCACTCTCCAGGATGTTTCTATTGTTGTTGGCTCATTCTTCCTTCTAGGATTTGTCTTTCCCTCTGGTCACTGCTGACACATCCCCAGGCAGAATCCTCTCCAAGATATCCCCAAAACACCCATATCCTGTACCTACTAGCCAATATTAATGCCAGTTGTTCCAGACTCTGCATCTCCCACCAGTCACTTGATGCATTTTGTGTCACTCATATTCCTTTATTCAATCTGTATTTTAACTAGCAGCAAACGTAACACTGAATTGTTGCTAATTAAGCCCGGCAAAGGAAATCACATGAGTAACTTAAATCACAATTACTTGGTTTATATCTGTATGAGTACACTACTTCCATGCATAGACAGAGCGCATTCGTTCTGCGGTCTGTTGCCCGTGAGGCGATGCGGTTCCTTAATTGCCTCACACGCACAGACACGCACCAAATGCTACCAGCATCATTAGTTCCTCTCATGCTTCATTTCTCCATGCCAGGCATTCAGAGATTTCACAATCTGCATATCCTCCTTTTAAGACATCACAGATCTCTTCGGCAGATCTTTGAGGTACTAACAAGCAAGATGTCTCTAGTTTATTAATTAGCTGCTTATCAGCCGTACTCCAGAGCTCCCTACGAGCTCAGCTGCTCAGCTACAGTAATTAGACAACCCACTTTTCAGTCTTTTATAGCACTGCCTTAGACAGACAGTTTCAGTGTTCCTGAGACTATGGTACTTTCTGGCAATTTCAGACATCTCCTGAATGACTAATAGAGAAACCCTGCCTTCTGTATTATTCATTACAGCATTACAGCTCCCCATCCTAGTTTTTGTCTGATGCACTCTGTCATCAGTATGTGCCATCACTGGCACCCTAGCATCCAGATGTTATCTGAAAGCTTCTTTATTAGCATCATTCAGACAAACAGTCAGAAAGCATGTATTCACACACTCTCTGATTCAGAGTGCAAGTAACGTGGGTAGTATTACTTTTCATGCTGCAATCCTCAAACAGCAACAAAATCAAGCCAACAAACATATGCTGTCTCTGCCTCATGCAATTAAAGGCTTGCTTGTATGTCTTTAGTCCCTATTTTTATTAGCTACCAATAGCTCATGTACTCATAGATTTCATTAGTTAAGTATCTGACATGCAGAAGCTTACGGAATGTGAAAAATGGCCTTTTTTTTAGCTTGCCAGTCAGCCATAATTAATATTGTGCAGGGAGTATAACTGGAATGGAAAAAAAATCTCTTAAATCAGGTTTAGTTAGATACTTTCTAAAGTATTTTCTTGAAATACCAAACTATCCATAGCAAATGGCTCTACAGGTCCCATAGCGGTTCTACTGCTTGCTGTCTTGTCTATCCATTATACAGCAGAGCTATTCACTTACACCAGGTTGTGTCTCCTTTCATCTCCACACAACCAAGTGCACAGACTTAAGAGGACATGCTGTTTCTACACAGAGCCAACACAACTTCACCTTGACATTTGAAAGCAGTAAACCAAAATGTTTTTCCTTTCCCAAAAGGCAATGAGAAGCAGCACCAGTGTCCAACAGACTGATAAATGCTGTGCACAGACTGGTAAGTGCACCCCAGAGTGTGTCTGGACTATATGTGTGTATAGACACAGCTGACCAGATCTTGGCTCCCTGCTGCCCGTCTCCAAACCTGCCTCCAAGGCTGAAGGCCAGAAGGGCCCCGGGATGTGCCCTCACAGGGGGCCTTGGTCTCATGTGGATGGATGACTGAGGTATTGAGGACTAAAGTCCACCACAGAGAACACTTACCCCTGTAGACAGACATGGTCTGTAGACAGACATGGTCTCTATCACTCATTGCCACAATATCCCAGACAGAAAGTAGGCTAACCCTTAACACAGGGTGACTTAATTTTTTTTTTCCTCAAATATGTGCTAACAGCAAGGCACTGCAGAGGTATATGATGATTGTATTATATTCTTCCCAGTAAAAAAGAACAAAAAAATCTATTTATCTATTGCTGTAAGAGAACTTGAACTGTTTGTTCAAAGGGAGTTGAAGCACTTCGTCATGGTTTTCTGACATGCAAGATGAAGAATTGTTCATCACGTTGCTTCATGCAGACACACGCATGCAAACAGCACGTCTGGTAGCTGGACCAGACTTACAACCTCAACAGCAGCCAACCCTCAGACCTCTCAGCCCCTCCAGTCCCTGGCTTTGACAACCTGGTCCCTCAACTAGCCACGTCTCAGACCCTCTGGTCTCTGCATTATCTGGCTTAGGCTTACAGCTACTCCATCACTTGGCTCCCATGCCTCTTATCCTATTTGTCAGCTCCTCTGTCTTTATATTTGCTAGTGATTACACACTGACATATGTACGTACCCACATAATATGGACTCGTTATGCAGTCACTTCAGTTGCTGGCACCCTGAGCACACAGCCCCTGTGATCTGTGTTCCAACTCCAGCTGCTGGCAGGTAGATCTCCATGCACACACACACACACACAGAGAAAGCCCTGCACCAAGAAAATTTAAAAGTGGAGTTCCATGAAAAGACAGGAGAGACTGCACTGATCAGGCACAGGGCATGGCCAGCCATGACCAGCCCCTGTTTACATGTAACCAGCCTATTTTATCCCTTTAGCCTTCTATTTTCCCTACTCTTTTTCTTCCCCAAACCACCTTGATCCCCCTTTTCCCACCTGTGGTTCTTTCCCTAAACATTCCATAATAAGCCTTGTAGAGTCCTTGTACAACCCCAAGATGCTTTTCCCTGCATCCCATAAGGAGTCCCAGAACCTCCAGGCTGCATTCACCCTGTCTGGAAGGTGCTGCAGAAAGCCTCTCCCATTGACTCACGGTGATGGGTCTCACTCCCAGCCCATGGAGCTGATGCCCTCCTGGGATGCCTCAGGAAGGGCAGGATTGGAGGTTCATTCCTCTGAGTTGTTGGGGTTCCTCCAGCTGCTGCTGTGCCTCTGAGCTCTGCGATGTGTCCTTTAACCAGCTAATGCAGCAGAGAGAATTCATCACCTTTAGGTATTTCATGATGCAGCTGCTAGTACTTTAGTTCCAGTATTTTACTTGTGTAGTTTCAAAATACTTTTATGCTTAATGCACATGTAAATGTTTTCTTTAAAAAATGGTTTGTAGAGCTTATGCAGTATTTCAGATGTCTGAAGAACTTTTAAGATGTAAACACATTTTATCTTGGGTTCTGTGCAGTTTATGCATTTGATTAGACAACTGTGAACATGCAGTTTGGATTCTTTTCACCAGGAGTGTAAGAGGGGAAATGAACTGCGAGCATCAGCTCTCCACAGAAAGAGCTTCCACAATTCAGAGAGGTAAGGTCAGAAACAGTGACAGAGCGTGCCAAATATCTGTTCAAAGTATATTATATGAATTAAACCTTTCCATGAGAAACCAGGGATTTCAGTTGTCTTCACTTCGTAGTTTGGTAGATCTGTGAGATTACTCTGCTTTTTAGTTTTCTGGCAGTTTTTTTAAGCATGAGGAAAAGAAGTCTACACAGATTGCTCTCTTAAAAATTCCCTTAAATAAGATGCCTATGGAGAGTTTCCTTCACCATATTATACTTTCTATCACCTACAGTAAAGACCAGCTCCTTTACATTCCTCGGCTCACACTTCAGATGCTACGCAGTGGTTTCAGATTAACAGGTAAGAAATGCGATAGACACAAAGCTTTAGTAAATATTAAGGGAATCCTGTGATAAATCTAATTACACAGCAAAGACAAATCAGACATTTCAGCAGGCTGAATCTCAGACCTAAGCAATGGATTGAGGCTGGCCTAAAGCCACGCAGCCTTCAAGCACATGTGAACAGATAAACCTGAGTCCTCCCACAGGAAAGTTATCTTGCTTGCCTGCTGGCACACACTTCTTGCCCACAAGCTATCTCTGAAGCCAGGTGAATTTTCAGATCATGTAACCACAAACTTGCAAGTATTCTACATAGACATACACATTGTTACATCAAATAAAGACCCTGTAAATCTCAGAACCCAAGCTGCAGGTTTTCAAAGTTTGTGTGTCTTCATCCACACCCGAGTATTCAGGGGCAGGGCCAACAGCCCTCACAGTACAGGTGCTGATACTTAACTAAGCTACAGATTTTGTGATCAGATTTTCAGAATTTTTCCTTCTCAAGAAGGACTCAGTGGGAAGCTCCTCCAGTGCTACATTCCAGCCTCTGCCCTAGCATTTGTAAACAAAAATTAATGCATAATTTCTAAGTATGACTCATTATTCTGTGATCATTTAATTATTTATTGGTGGTTATTTTTCTTTGTGTCATTCTAACCACACTCATATAATTCAGTGAACAGAGATGAATTTCTTTTTCAGCATCACCTACTTGTCGTTCTGTTTACCCACGGCTGTGAATCTCACACTTCCAATACTAGTTCTCTTATATTCCTTGTCACTGTCCTCTGCTTCTTCTGGGGTCTCCTTCTGCTCAAATGCTTTTCTGAATGGCAGAATAAAATCTGCTTGTCCAGGGGACAGGTTAGGAAATGTGGCATCAATATACTTTTGAAAAGCTTGTCTTGTTGCTTGTATTTCAGTTTCCAAGCTGTTCTTCCAATCTGTCATCTTTTCCAGTTTTTGCGTGAGAATCTTTACCTGTTCATCGGCTGCTTTCAGTGAAACCATCACTTTTTCCAGTTCATCAAGATGTAGAATCTCAGCTTCTTTGAGCTGCTTTTCAGTCTCATTCTGATTCTCTTCTCGTGTGATATTCAGGGCAATATTAATCTCATTACATTTTTCTTTGTTTAATTGTTCTATATTCTTACGATACAGTTCCTCAGCTAACTTACTTTCTTCTTTGAGTTGCTCTACGTGCTTTCTATTCAAAAAAAGAAAAAGAAGAAAATATTTGTAGGGAACAGCTGTTATCAAAGATTATTTTTAAAACAATTTAAGTCTATTCAGGTTGTTGTAAAACCTCTCTTATTCAACTATAAATATACATGAAATCAGAACTTGATGTAGGACCTCTGAAACAAAATAGGGTAAAGGAAGGCCACCGATGACGCAGAGAAAGGTAGCTGCAGAAGATTCTCTTTCTGCATGTCTCACATCAGTGATAATTTAATGATGCTTGCTTTCAAATGAAAAAGGGCTACTATTGTACTCTTCATACAGGTCTCTCTTTGAGCTAGCACTTAAGTACACACTGATTTTCAAATAGACTTTGAACAATTCTGCCCCCAAGTAAAAATGCTGCCCTGAAGCGAAATCCTAGAACTGATTTCTAGACAGATTAATCTGCAATTTTGCTGAAGTGGTACTGAGAACATATTTGTGCTAGCACATCGGTAATAAAACATAGAATTGATATTATGTAGTATGGATGCTATTCACCAGAGCTGGCTCGGGGACAGGTAACAAACGGTGCATCAGACATCCATTAAGGTTACTGAGCCAAATACTTCAATGCAGAGAAAACCATCTCTGCCTCTAGTATTGTTCCCTCTACTTTGCTGGAGATATTTTCACAGAACTCTGCTAACATGAGAAGTTTATGAGCTAAGTTTATGCAGAATGTGATTTATCTTTGTCAGAAAGGGCATGTTTTAATAGTGAAAATAAAGGTATTAAGTAACTGATCAAAACTTCAGTGTGACTCTGTTCAGAAAAAAAAATCTTTCCATTGTGAGTATAGTGTTATTTTGTTTGTGCTGTCAAAAAAGGAAATGTATTCAACTCTTAAGGGACAGGGATGTGTTATTATTTTGACATCAAAGCTGTTTAATTCACAATGCTTAATCTATACGGGCAGATTCTCCTGCACCCTGCAGATCTCCCTATGAACACCTTTCTCAGTTTTGCACAGATGTCATGAATGGTGCATGAGATCTTTATTTCTGATGACTCTGTATCAGCCATCAAAAGCAAAACTTTTGGATCCTTGGTTGGCTTTGTGATACTTGTTTTTAGGAACAAAATATGTTTTATTTCTACATGGGGCATCAGCAAGAGAGAGTGAGCCTGCAACTCTTGCTGGTCACTTGACATTTCAAAATGTTTTTTTCTAAACGGTCTGTTGATCTTTTTCTAGAAGACCCGCATTTGAGCAGCACTGATGTAATTCCAGTAATTTTCTTTAGCATGGCATGTTTGCCAGCCAAGTCAGGGGAAACCCTAAGAGCACCTGTGCTGCCTGGCTGCTTCCTTCAGGGCTGCCTCCCTCTCCTGTTCCCTGGCTTCGGCCACTGCTTGCATCTTCTCCCGGGCACACTCCATGATGGCACGCTGAAGTCTGTGAACCATGCGCTGCTCTGCAGCTTCAACCTCTCTCTTCCACTGATCCTCCATGTACTTCTGCATCTCTGCCTTTGCCTTCCTCACCTCTTCCTTAAGCAAAGTTAAAAGTAGAGACAAGTAGTGAAAACAGCTTGTTGCTCAGTTGTCTTTAAACAATCCCCAGCACAGCCCAGCAGAACAGGCTTCAGGAAAGTATTACGGGGCAATTTAAGTGACTTATTGTAGCATCATTCCACATCATCCATGTTTTCTACATAAGGCACAAAAAGTTCCCTGATGTATTTTCTTCACAAGCTCACATGACTGGTAGCACACTTTTAGAGTGAGATGGAGAAGAAGTCCAATCCTTGGTATGCTTGTCACCAAGATGTTGCTCAGGCTGATACATAAAGGTCTGACCACACTAATCTTAGGTGGTCTGGATGGACATACATACATCTGGAATCTCAGACAACTCAATATATACCGATATACCTCTGTTGCCATCATAGGCTATGCCAAACCTGACCATCCTGTAAAGCAATCCAACCCATTTAACTCACTGCCCAGTCTTCTACACTGCTTTGCCACTAATTCATGGTTCTTTCCAAGACCCTTGACAAGTGCATCCTCTGTGGAAGTGGCAAGACATTATTGGGAAAGCTCTAGCTGCTTAGATCTTGGTGGGTTTTCTAATACAGGATGAGCAGAGTTACATTAGTGTCTTGGGTCAGGGCCACCACCACACGGTTGCTCCCTCCCCTGCCTGCTTTTCCCCCTCCTGGTAAAATGGGGAAAAGGATTTAAAAAAAAAAAAAAAAAAAAGGTGTAACCTCTTGAGTTGAGGTAACAACAGATTTTAATAATACAACACAAGAAAAGGAGAATGTAATAATAAGACAGGATATAGGATACAATGGAAACACCCCCACCCTTCTCCCGGCTAGCTTCTCCTTATATCCCAGGAATGATGCCAGCATGGTATGGAATATCTCTCTGGCTATGCCCACCTCCCAGCTACTGTGAAGAATTAACCCTATCCCAGCTGAGCCCCGGACAATGAGGTTTGCCATAAATCTTTTCCACACACAACTATAAGCTCTGTATTCTGTATATTTCTATGGATACTGGTTGGTTGTCTACTGCTGACAAAAGGAGTGACAAATAATAGGACCTGACTAGAAGAAGCCTAACTAAAGCCATTGGACCACTAGTGATGGTGGAAGAGCCACATCAGCATTGTTGCAAAAAGCCATTCCTAAGACTATCAGCTGAAAGCAGTTGCCTCTGACCTATCCTACACCGTAAAAACACTTCAATCACTCATTCAGTGAGATGTCTTGTTGATGCCACCATCTGTTTGTTTGGACAGATGCTGAATAAATTTTCTGCCACCACCTCTCCAAGCTAGCTGCTAATGACTTAAGACACCTCTTAAAGTGAACTGTAAGAAACACAAACCACCAAATCTAAACCATCTTGTGATTACTTTAGTTACATCTGCCTCTTCTTTGGTTTCAGCTGCAGAATTCTGTATCTGTTCCTTAGTCCTTAGACACTGGAGCCAATGTTACCAGGATAAATGGTACACGTTCAAATCCCAAGTGCTCAGGTTTACAATGATATATAATAGGCTTATGGCAAGTAATTGAATGCTTAAACATGAGGAACTGAGCTTCTGCCAACAATTGTCAGCATAAACTATGACAGCAAAAACCAGAGCTCCCTTGGCAAACAGCTCCATAAAATGGAATGAACTCTGCCAGAAACTTAAGACCACTGTAAACCTCCCTGCTCTTCTTCTTGAGATGCCAAGCACATTGCTTTGACAACTTACAGTATAAACAGATAGCTATTTAGAAACTTGCATAAAGTAAGATTCAAAGGCAAGCCACTCCAGCAATTCTTTGTGCACCCTTCATCCACTGCTGAGAGGCTGCAAGACTAAGGATAACAGGTGCCAGATGAACCACGTAATGCCTGACTGAGGAGTGGTTGGATGCTCTAGGGATAAAAAGCCCTGTGAAGCAGTGCAGAAAGTAGGAAGGCTCAGATCCAGAGGGCAATTGCCTTCCTTTATCTTCCTACATCTCTCTCAGATATCCAAACAGCCATACAAAGTATGTGCTAAGTATATATAGAAATGCAAAGCTACAGTTGGTGTGCTTCATTTAGAAATATGTGTATGCTGGCAGTTTTCCTTCTCTTCCACGCCACTTAGGGTCCAAGTTCAGTAAATCAGTTACACACCTTTCTAGTTTTGATGAATGCAAAACTTCAGGACAGAATTAAAGTTAAGCCTGTATTTAACTGCTCTTAAGAAATGCACCTCATGAGGTTCAGTCGCTGGCTGGATCAAGGCTTTGTCAATACCATGGTTCTGCCATGCTGGCTATTTCCACAGTAACAAAAGCAAACTGGTTCATACCCTTAATTCATTTCCAAGTTTTTGTTTAAGGTCTTGTACAAATGCACTGTGGTGAGCGGCTGCGTCTTTGAGAGCTTTATCCACTGCCTCCTCCTTGTGCGTTTCAGCCTTTAAAACAAGTTATTATGTAAGTATAGCAGCTCACGTTCTATTAACATCTTATTAAGATGAAGCAGAGGTTAGATGAAGCTGAGGTTACATAACCAACAATTCTGTATTTTCTATTTAAAAAAACACAGCAAGTTAAATTTAAGACCAGATGGCAAAGTATATTTTGGCCCTTTTGGCAATTGTATTGCAGTGATTCCTGCTCAAATGTGGCCACACAAAAGCACTGAGCTGTGCGTTGTAACCACTATACAGTCATATAACATAAAGGGCAGTTTCAGAACATTACATAGCACTATGGAGAACAGCTTTAACAACCAGTAACTCCTGTGTGCTTTAGAGGCCATTTCAGACCAGATGTAAAATTTCTTATTAATCCAAATTATGCTTTGTTGGGATCAGAAACTGGAGAAATATGTGCACACAGAAATCTGTAAACAAAGCACAAGCTGAAATTAATGACAGCTCTATAGCATTGACTTCAAAGTCATTTATTAACTGTCTTTATGCTTCTGCAATTATTCCAAAGAATCATCATCATTTAAATGACAGGAGCGTAATGTAATTTACCTGAGACCAAAGTTCAGCTTTCATTTTTTCAATGCACTCTTGTATCTCTGCCTCCTTCTTTTTATGTTGTTCTTTTTGAAGGTTTGCTCCAATCTCTGTACAATCAACACAAGCGGATCATGCGCAACATCCAACCAGAATCCAGAACCCCATGCTTCTCTCCCAACCCCTTTGCTTGGCTCTGCAGCTTAATTAAAAATCAAAAGGCTAAAAACCACACACCCTCATTTCACATACAGGAAAACACAATTATTATTACTTGTGCAGTTCCAGAAATGTAATAGGAAGCTGCTGAAGCCAACTCTCACCCTTCTAGGCAAGGCTGCACAACAGGAGAGCATCACAGGTGTCCCTCCTGTCTCCTTGTCTTGATGGTCACTCACACAGCACAAGCAATAAATCAGTCTTGGGCTTTCTTGGGAATGATTCACCTGTTTCTGTCTGTGACCGAACTGTGTATGTCAACACAGGGCTGCAGCTTTGTGTTCTGAGACACGCACGGCACTCACCCTGCTGCTGGGGCTCTCAGTACACAGATAATCTTGTTATTGTTCAAAAAAGAAACCAAACACACCCCTCTTCACAACACACATTCATTAAGATGCACAATGTGATTTCTACAAAACTTTACACAGCTGATCATAAACTCTATGACAATTTGGCATAGTGTATTGATACTTGCTGTCCTTCGTCATTTAGGTGATGATTGTGGTATGCCTGAAAAAAATCAAACCTCAAGAGGCTCTACAGAGACTCAAACTAAGGTCAGCAGCCAGAATCAGGTGTAAGAAGGTAGAATTCAGAATGAAACATCCCAGCTGTATCCTACTGAAGGATGAGGGGATGATCTTTGCAAACGTTAAGTCAAGCACAGTTCTTCCCAAACTGCTTGAGCCTTAGAAAAATTTGCTAATGGTTTTACAGCTAATTATCTTTTGCACTTATGCCCAAATCTGAATGCCCTCACGCAACTCAGGATGGCTGACCATGTCCCCCCTCTGAATATGCTGGATTTATTAATATTCACAGGGTAACCACAACTCTTTCCTACCAAGATGTGCATGCCTTCATGACTCCCAAAAACAGATGGATACAATAGCTCATCGAGTCTCCCTAAGTATCAGATTCGGAGGAAAGGATTTCAGAAACAAACTTACCCAGTATATCACGATGAGTATAATATCGTGTTCTGAAAGGCTTATACTCCCTGATCTTATCAAAAGTAGCACTGGAAGGTGGTGGTGGTACCATTTTTGAACATACAGCACAACAAACAAAGGAGTCCAGATCGGGACTTCTAATCATTGTGGTATTCTATTATTTTTCTGTAATACAGTCACTAAAATGTCAGAACTCCATTCCTGATAGATCTCTTGCTTGCAGGAAGCTGATGAAGAGAGAAAAAATCATTGACCATTACTTTTTATCAAGTTAGCTGAAATGTTGGGCTTCAGATTAGGATTCACACATGCCGACAACTTGGTAACATGCCGCAAGCAGATGATGAGGGAGGGCTGTATGCAGTGACCCCTTCCAGCCTTAATACAGCTCCCTACGTAGCAACTGTCACTAGGCGGGGCTGGCTTTGCTCACAAAGAATTAACTTTCCCTGGTAATAGTTAAGCAGTCACAGCAGGCTTTGGCTTTTTAATGCATTTTTTTTTATTGTCGAATGTCAACAAGTCCTATTCAAACCATGTAGTCTAAGGAAATTTTAGGAGCAGTACAACAGCTACTGTTTCAGATATTTGAATCATAGCATTTTGTTCCTGCTCTTGGTGGAAGCTAGCACAGACAATAAGGAATTGGCAAAAACCTGAAAGAGCCTCTGCTGGGGAAGTAATTTTGAATCTCAGTTCTTGTCAAGCCAGCTATCATCCCTTGTAGATAATTGCTACTAGATTGAAGATGAGATTGAGAAAAATGGAACAAAATAAGTTGCATTAGTGCTTTTGCGTATCCTCCAGATGCCTAAGCAGAGCAGTGCTTTCAGAGTTGAGCCAACAAATTTTGCTACAACTGTAGTTGTGTTTGGGTGGGGGTTTTTTTTTCCTTTTAATCCCTAAATCCTGCATTATTCCTAAATGAAAATGAGAGACTGGGCTTTCTCATTTCGAATCATCTGTAGGTATAAGGATCCAAATGTACATTTTAAAAGCCTGCAGAAAAACAATTTAAATGCATACAGTGCTTACAGCATTGTTTTTGGAATAATTTAGCTAAATTCATGCAAACATACAAGAGTAATGCATTTTAATGAACTGAAGAGAGCTAAAATACTGTATGATCCTTTTTAAAAGAATATATTAATTCTAAAGATCCATCACATCCTATCAAACAAAACATATTTTACAGGATAACCACAGCATGTACTAGTTCTGAATCAATTCACTTGGAAATTCCTTCACCAATCAAAAGGCAAGCAGTTTCCTCACCTGCAAGCTTTTGGATTTGCCCAAGACCTTGCTGTTGCGAGGCAGCCAGGCTCACAGAGGGGAATATACTTTTAAAGATTGTAAAAATGCTATTTTTTTATAGCTTTGTCAAAGACAGAGCTCACTTTGCTTCTCAGGAAGGAGGCAGCCAAACCAAGGCCCAGCTGAAGGTAACTAAAAAACACCAGCAGGAGGAAAATCACAGGTTCAAAGAGAAGGATTTAGAGGGAGATACAGAGAAATCTCACAGAGCAACTGCTGTCGCTCAAGGCAATCACTCACCTTTTCTTAACTTCAATAATAAAAGCCAAAGCAATTTCCAGAGTGGCAAAGCAGACAGATGTCCCTGCATGTTCTTTCTTTTTTTGGCCTGACAGAAGCAGCCTTGGTCAAAAGGGGATTAACAAAGAGGTTTCTCAGCTTCTTGGGAGTCCTTGATGGGGCTGTAAATATGAGACACTGAATGGAAAAATGCAACCAGAATATTGACAGAGTCTCTGGTGGAAAAGGGGCACAGCCTGGTATGTGCCCTCCAACCACATGTTCTGGAGGTTGACTCATGGGATACTGTCTAGGAAAAGTTGGACACACAGAAGTAGCTGGAGAAGCTCGTAGAAGGCCTCAGTGCTGGAACAGGAAAGCACCCCCTGAACATTTTGCTCGAGGCACAGGCCCACGCAGACCACCTCATGTGCTAAAGAAACACCACAATGCCCGTCTGCCCTCCAGCCACACTCACAGCGGCACCCACCAGCATCCGGCCGAGGGGTCACCTCCAACACACATGCAGGCTGCTTGACAAGACTGGGCTTGTTCAGGTCGATAGTTTCTTTTCTTTGTGTCTGTTGCCAATTTTACACTTTTCATGCATTATTTTGAGTTCAGTAACCTATAATACATTAAAGTTATGTAATGTACTTTGCAATATAGAGAACTTTTGAATGCAACTTAAATAAACTAGTCCTTCTGACTAGTCAAGAACACCACACAAGCTCTGGCCAACCTGCAGTTACACATATCGATTGGGAAGCTGATACTGGTGTGTCCACTCATCTGCTGTCTGATGCCACACAGGAGAGGTAATGGACAATTTTTTCCTGCCCTTCTCTTGGCAGAAGCACGCACTTCACTTTTTTGCCTCTATCTAAGTGCTAATTTTTTTTTCATTTCTACAGAAGAATATACTAGCAGCCAAGGATTATTTTGGCCAGTATTTTACAAATTCCTTTATTAAATAAAACCCTTCAATGACTGCTTTATCAGCTCTTTCTTGCCTTAATATTATTTTACTTGTGCTGCTGTTAATTATCGGCTTTCAACACATCAGACCAACTTTTCCTTTTCACACACAATATATTATACTTCCTGTTTAAAAAATAAAGACAAACCCCTGTTTTCACTTAATCAAAGTAAAGAGAGAAATGAGTTGAACTATCACGTAAATTTCCAAGGCATTTACCAGTCTTAACTGCACGTCCAAGGTAATTTCGTATCTTCTGACATACTGTGGAGATTGCAGACAACAAATCTTAAAATCACTTTTATGTTCACATGTATCTTAATTGCAATTTATTTGTACAGGCATGGCATTTTATAAAGGAACTTAATGGATTAAATAGCAAGAGAAACATTTATCCATTATTTCAATGGACAGAGAAAAAAAACAGTAGTTGCCTTGAAAAATTCTGTAACTGATTTGCTGATTTATTTTCTTACATTCTCAGTCCCACTTGGAAGTTTTCCTCCTCATATACCTGGACCCCTCACTGTCGATAGCTTCATAAAGGTCCTTTTTATTCTCTACTGTTGCATGCAAATAACCAATGTAGGCCACACAGAGGGTAATTGCTACGAGTCCAAATGCCATCACAGGTTTGTTCTGACAAGAAAAAAAATGAATACGTGTCTTTAGTCAAACATCTTTCATTCAACAAAAACATTAATTCTTCTATCTTAGCTTAGAAAATGAACATCTGCAAAAAATCACCACTGCCTTCTTGCAGACTGATCCAAACAACTTTAATAAGCAGCAAGAAAGGAGCCATGATCTTCTCATAGCAAGAGGAATTCCCTATGAAAAAGAGGACTCTGGAGACAGAACATTTCATTGGCTAGTGCTCTGTCTTTTGCTGGCTGCAAATCCTGCTTGAGCATGAATGAGCTAGCCAAAACCAATTACTAAAGGTAACTATCAAAAACTTGTACCAGAATTCATCTGGATATACTACTGAGACAATGTATTCTGCTCCTGCCAAGCAACCTTGATTATATTCCTCTAAAAGAGATCATGTATTATCATCACAACATCTGTTTTTATTATATGCACAAAATTTCATCTAGTCTTGCTGGATTCTGCTACTGTATATAAAACTCGAGTATCATCAACTTAATTATAAAAGCAAGAAAAATCAGAAATACTGAAAACTACCAAAACTCCCCTCCTTTCGTTTCAAAAATCCTGCATCCTATTTGTTCCCTTTTAAATATTAAGGAGAACCCCCTATCCAAATTAAATGGATATTACGCCTGCAAACAGTCTTTTGTGACAGCAGCTTGTCTAGGTACAAAATAATCAGACAATATAACCGTGAAATAAAAGCTGGAATAAACAATGTAATGTTCTGGGCTCTTAAAAATCAGAGTGGAAAAAAAAGCAAAAAATATTTTTAGTTACATTACTGGGTGGTTTGCATAACAAGAGATGGTTATATAATGCACACAGAATTGCAATGATTGCTTTACAGCAACTGCCTCTCTCCAAGCATATTTAGTTTCTCTCACAATGAGGCTCTTACAGGTTTAATGAAAAGCTCTGGGTTCACAGCTCGGAAGAGCATAGTTGTTTGAACATTCCTCAGTCCTGGTTTTCTCTCTTTGAGTGTTTCATTTTCATTTGGAGGTTTGGTAGAAGTCATTTTAACTAACGTTGAATGCTTCCTAAAAACAGAATGAGAAATAAGTGTCATTTTTACAAAAAATGGAAAGAACTACATTCACTGTATAAGAGTTCACAGTCAGATTGTCTCCTTAAAGCGTGAATTTTAGTTTGTGTATATATTAACAATTGCCTTTGATGCTACCTAACATTCCCAGCTTAAGCACACTTGATTTTCAATCTTGTCAATTTTGTACATCCTAAAATTAACTTTTGGAGATGCACATCTTTATATAGCAAATGGAAGCCTCTTGATAATGGGCTCGCGTTTTTTAACTTGCCTTTGGCTAATGCTTTAGCTACCTGTGGACCAAGTAGCAGTCTTCAGACCACTGGCTAAAAAGACAATACCAGGGTGCTTTTTTAAAATTTTTTTTAAACCTTACATGTGACAGCACAGCCCACACCCCACAGTAGTACAGTCACTCCATCCACCCGCTCCAGCAGCCCGAGGGCTCAGATCTCAGTTTTACACACAAGGGGCAGGTCACCTGCAAGATACCACCTGAGCAAAGGTGAAAAGACCCTTGGTTAACCCAGCTTCCCGAGGGGCAGAGCAGACCCGGTGCTAAGGTCCCCCCTCCCTGCAGTTTACACAGATGGCGCACAGACAGCGCCTCAGGGGCAGGATCCACAAACCCAGCCCAGCAAGGCCCCAGACACCACAGGGACATCAGGGTAGCATGAAGGTCAGTTAAAGGCGACCACACGGTCACAAGGCACTGCCACTCACAGGCTGGCACACCTCCGCCCCACATGTGGGGAGCGACAAGCCCAGCAGCGCAGCCACACTTCCCCCTACCTGCCCCCGGGCAGCACAAACCGTGAGGGCAGCGAAGGAAAGGCCAGAAGCCTCCCCCCGGGCAGCGAGGGGGCTCCTGACGCCGCTACCGGCCTTAGGCTGGGGAAGATGGGCGTAGTTTTCCAGAGGAAAAACCGGGCGGGGACACCCGGGACACAACGAGCAAGGCCAGGCCGCCCCCACCGCCACTACTGCCGCCGCCATGTTCCGACGGCGCCTCAGGAGGCGGAGGGTGAGAGTTAACGCCTCGCGGCTCCCGCGCGCGCTCCCACCTCCCTCCCCCGCCGCTACTCACCCCGCGCCGCCAGCGCTGCCTCCCCTCGGCGGGGATGGCGCGATCTGCGCCTGCGCGCTTGCGCCCCCTCCTGGGCGGAGGCCTCCGGCGAGGGCCGGAGAGGCGGGAAAGCAGCTGGGCCCCGCCCCGCCCATCCCCTCAGGCGGCGGGCGGAGCAGGGGGGTGCGAGGTGAATGTCCTCTGCCGCCTGAGGTGTGGGGTTGCTTGACCCAGCGCAGCTCCAGATACTAAGCAAGAGGTGGGGGATGAAGCTGGCTTGGGGGAGGAGCACTTCACCCCTGAACCACCTCTCAGCGCCCGGCAGCAGCCCCCTCCCCCCCCAGCCCGAGAGCAGGCGTTGGCCGGTGGTCCCAGTAATGGCGGGTCCCCCCCGGGTAATCCCCTGCAAACTGCCGGAGAGCTGTGCAGGATGGTCTGCTCGGTGCAAATCTTGGTACTGGGGCTAGCAGGAATTATATTTTAAACGTGGGAAAAAGAGAAGTGGTGAGGTTCCCGTGTCTGTTGCCCCCAAGGGGTGTTCCCTGCGGAGATGTGTCTCTGAAGGGCAGTCCTTGGAGCAGGAGAACACGCTGCCATTTCAGCATCCCATTTCAATCTGAACTCGAGATCTCAGGCGTCTGGGAAATCCTGGTCACGTAAATGCCGCTTTGTGGCAGTGTTTTGTTTTCTATTATTTGTAAACAGGGAAATTAATAAAATCACTCGGAGTCCAGAGGAAGCAAAGCCGGTGTGATGGCGTCTGCCTGCTCGTGCCTCCCTTTCTGCCTCCATTGGCTTTGATGCCACCAGGCGCTTCAGCCGTGTTAGAAGGAAGAGTGAAAACATCAAACTTTGGAAAACCCAGTACCTGGGGGCAGGGAGAGACCCAGGTCAGCGCTGCCCTGGGTAACAGGCGGGCAGAACTGAGGTGCGAGGTGTGAGGCCCCATCTGCAGTACTGTGTCCAGGCNTAGGTTAGAGATTAGGAGAAAGTTTTTCACCCAAAGGGTGGTGGCACACTGGAACAGGTTGCCCAGGGAGGCCGTGGATGCCCCATCCCTGGAGGCATTCAAGGCCAGGCTGGATGTGGCTCTGAGCAGCCTGGTCTAGTGGTTGGCGGCCCTGCATATGGCGGGGGGGTTGGAACTAGATGATCACTATGGTCCTTTTCAACCCAGGCCATTCTATGATTCTATCCGCTCTCCATCATATTTGAAAAATATCACAGAGATTTGGCTGCAGCCAGACGGAGGATTAGTTCTGAACTCGCCAACCCCAGCTCACACTTTGCTGCCTCTGGAGGATGGGTGGGAGGACTTTGGTGGAGCACCTGGTTGTTGTAGCCGTGGAGGTAGAGGGGGACAAACATAAATGTAGAGGTATCCAGGCTCTCAGAACCATTTGCTCCATGTTCTCTTTTGCAGCAATCAAACTGCATTCTTTTTTTTAAAGATGGCAGAGTAATAGGTTCTTGCAGGTTAACTTGTCCCTTCTAAATCCAGATGGAGTATCTAAAGATTTTCTTTTTTTTTGCTGTGTGTAAATATCATGAGGTGAGAAAAATAGTAGGGAAATAAGTATGTCTGGGTTTTGTGTCAACATTTAATTCGCAGCATACCATCTGCTAATCTGGTCGCTATTGTTTTGGCAGCATATGTCACACAGCTGCTTTTGTTTGGAAACTATTGAGTAGAAAGTCACATTTGAGTGAAGGTTGCTGCTCTCCTTTGTTTTCACGTTTGTGTAATTGAAAGAAGCCCATACAATGTTTTTGCATGAGCCTTGGTTTTTGGGAAGGTAGCTTGGTTTTCTTGAGGGAAGGGGGAGTTTTTACCCGAGACATTCTGCATACAGCTCCCAAGTAACTGACACAGTGTACATGAGAATGCAAAACATTTATATCGCCACACTGAGAAGCCTGCTAGCTTATCAGCACTTGCACCTCTTCCCGGCAGTTACTGTCATTAACTGACCCCATCCACGCAGATGAAACTTCTGACTTAAAGTCAGACAGGGTCGTGACAGTATTTTCCAGGTTGTGGTGCAATGGGTTTATGCCAGAACACATTTGCCTGATAATGGTGGCGAGGATTGTTAGACGGCTGTTAGTTCTCTAGCACTTCCCATCCCTCTCATAAAGGAAAACTAAGCCCTAGAGATCGTTGACAGGGGAAGAAATCATACAAGGTACAAAGAACACCATCAGCTGGAGAGAAAATATTCTCCATATGAAGAGTTGTGGGATAAGGTTTTATGCATAAAAAGAGAAGCATAGAGGGACACGGAAACAGAGTTGGGTTTTGATGTGAATGCTGGCACTCGGCATATGTTGAGCAGGTGCCGACTAACCAGATTAGCTCTGCAGTGAAGAAAAGCTTGGACTGCTTTCTGTTCCTAGTTTTGCTTTACGACTGTGGGAAAGTGTCTTATTTTATCTTTAATGTGAATATTATGTTGCTATCGTCTGACCCAATGGAATGTTGAAATGCTCAATTCATCAAGTCTTATAAAGTTGTCTGGCAACTTTTTATAGAACAGACTCTGTAAAGGGTAGAATTGTAAACATCTGTGGTATTTCCGAGTCACCCATCCTCTTAATATCAGAGTATCTCTCCTGAAAAATAACCATACAAAAAATCCTTCCTTTTCCAAACCTGAGGCTGTTACTGAGATTTATTTTTCTTTTAAATAAATTTATTTTGGATTCCACATTTGCTATTGTGCTGTATGCCCTGGCCATTCAGAATATAATAGCAGTTTCTGCTTTTGGTGAGACTCGCATCCCCTTATCATTTGAGCTGCAGAAGAGCCTCTGTAGGGAACATTACAACAGTAGCCTGAATGGAGCAGTAACACTTATTAATGTTGACGATGATTTGGTGCAGAGGGAGTTTTTGTTTATATCATGAGAGCGCAGGAGAAATGGGCTATCTGGCACGAAGGCGATGAGAAATGCAGTAGCAGTTGTGTAGGCAAAATATAGACAACACAACTTCAAAAAAAAATGAAGTCATTTTGGCTACTTCTGAGTTTAATTTTTTTTAATTACACAGTTTACCAAACTAACAAAGAAAACTGTGAACTGTGTCTGCCCTCTCTCAGAACCCATTCATTGCTGTGGAGGAGAGACCACAGCAATTAGCAGCTGGCAAAGCATCGCACTCAGCAGCTGCTGGGTTATTAAGTGGTGTTTGCGGTTTCCCTAAATAAAAAACAAGATGGGATTTTGCCACCATTGGCTATAAAAAAGAATGCCAAGCATGCTTAAGGTTACAAAGCCTACTGAAGATGTATTTTAAAAGCGATATTTTCAGAAAAGTTAATGTTTGGCAGCTAAGATATTGAAGCCCAGAAAGGAAGGAGATTTGTCCCAAGCCACTGCAGAAGTTTATGCAAAAGTCAGGTGTAAAAGCCAAACCAACCAGCTCTGGTCTAGTGATAAATGATCAGCTGAGCCTTCTTCCGTCTACTCTTTTATTTTCCTTCCTGTAGTCAGTTATCACATAAATACCTAGGCTGATGTTTGTACACACGCTATGTATATTTTAAGCACTATTTAATTGTCTGTGGAATTCTGCTTTTTATATAACAGCATCCAGAGTTTTTTTCCTCCCAATATACCAAAGGGCTTACTTCTTGCTCCAAGGAGTTAGAAGTTAATAATAGGCATGAAAGAGTGAGAAGTTAGAATCAGTAAACTAAGGAAGATGAAAGCAAGGGATGGGGCTATGAGAGACCTTTGGCTCTCATAGAATCATAGAATGGTTTGGGTTGGAAAGGACCTTAAAGATCATCAAGTTCCAACCCCCCTGCCATGGGCAGGGACACCTCCCACTAGCCCAGGTTGCTCAAAGCCTCACCCAACCATTCTTTCTCCATTCAACTTTGTCTTGATCACTTCAACCAAATAATATTTATTTTACTGTTTAAGACTCTCTAGTGCCTCTGTTGTAGTTTCCAATAGAGGCTAAGACTTCTGGTGGTCTTTATGTCCACAGTGACAAGGAGATCCCCCTTTGACCCTTTTGCTGCTTTTTTAAACTGTTGAATCATTTCATTGGTAGCCTCAACGTTGGACATTACCTTGAAGCAAATTGAAGTCATCTACATTTTCCACAATCTACTCAATTTCTTTAGCCAGCTTCCCTTCTTGATCCCCTTTGATTCAGTGTGCACAAAGTGAACCTCCGCCAAATGCTAAGGTTGAAATCTCTCTTTGGCTACAAGGATTTGGATCACATTTTTTCTTCTCTTGCTAATTTTGCTAAAGCATCATGCCCTGACACTGCTCTTAGCATCTGCTTTCATGTGTACTGCCACTTCTAGAAGTGTTAACAAACCTCACACCACCGTCATCTTTTTCCTGCTGCTCAACTGTGTGCTTACTTGAAGACTTCCTTTTGTTGTTGTCTGAATCCTCACCTTGCTCTGAACTTCATGCAGCCCACATGTCTTTGTCACCTCTAGCCTCAGCTAACTTAACCTATCAGTCTGTGCCTGTGCTGTCCCATGAAGTCAATTTTCTCTTGTTCACCTGTTGAGTAACTCCTTATCTTTGAAGCCCATTTAATTGTTTCTGTTCCGTATGTTCTTTGCAATGCTCAGTGAATTACCTGTATTTCCAAAGGATCCATCAGTTAACATCCGCAATCTTCTATAATAACAGTGGTGCCTAAGGCAAACATAAACCTTCTAAAGATACATTTGCAGCTCCTTGGAACAGAGGAGCTCTGCTGGTTACAACCCAAACGATGCCATGAAACAGGCTGTGTGGCCCTTTAGGCTCACAGCTGAAAGTTGCCTTGTACAACCATTTCTGAACATCAAGTGAAGGCTGCAAGTGGAAAAGCTCTGCAGACTTCTGGCTGCAGCACGCCACTGACCACAAGACCTGCCCTGCAGTCTTTTAATAAATTTCAGTTTCTCATCAACAGAGCACATAGAGCAGGAACCGTCTTTAGTTCTGTGAAATCCTTGCTGCCTCACGGCCAGGTATCTAGGTACCAGAATGCGTTGCCGTCTTTCAAAATAGCTTTGCAGGAATTTAATCCATCCAATCTTTTGGCTGGCTAGAATTTGCCTGTTGCTCAGGATCTGCTGGAGATTTTAGTCAAATCCTTAATCCCCGTTTTCTTTGGGCATGGCTTTCCTTTCCTCTTCACATCCTTCTCAGTCTGTGATTGGTAAAAGAAGGTACAAGGAAGTAGCAGCTCAGCTCTGGGAAAAGAGACCTCAAAGGACACTTCTTAATCTGTATTTATGGCCTGATTTCTGCCAGTGTTGGTTCCTACTGATTTTTGTGCCTGGCTGGTGACCCAGCATATCTTTAATTTCTGTCCTGACTTGTTCAGCTGGAGGCTCAGAGCTGGGGTAACTCCAGTCATGGATTGATAGGTGACATTACCTTAGAAACGGATGGTGCCGTTCTTACAGCCATTAGCAAAATCCCACTCACTTGTTTTCCACGGAATAACCAAGTTCAGTTATCCTAGGAAAGGTCTTTTGGGGTTTTCCTTCAAATCTCCAGAGGACAGCTCTTGTCTTGGGAGTTCCCTGTTGAAAGTAGGAAATACTTTTTCTCTATTAGTTCTCTCTTATTTGAGTGGAAAAACTCCGTTGCATTGGGTATGCCATACACAGAATCATCTCGATCTTTTCAGGTTGAAACAAGGGGTGTAAAAATCTGAAAATTCCATCTAGTTTTAATATAAACACAGCTGCTTATGATAAACCATGCTGAAACAACTCCTCCAACAGTTGTGGTTTGAATATTACACAGAATTGCTTTAGTACGAGCAAAAAGAGGCTTTTCTATGCAGAGTTAGAAGAACCTAGGGTTGATTAAGATGCTGAAAGGGCATGTACAGCATTTGTCAGGTGGGTGGATCTGAACTGCTGGAATAGCAATTGAAAGTGCTGGCAGACAGTGGCTGCTGGTGTCTTGAAGTGAGCTGGATGGTCACAAACCCACTCCACTGGACTACTGTAAAACATCTAAAAAAAAAGAAAAAATAGTAAGAGGTGGACAGATCTAGTTTAGCCCACGGTGATAAAGACAGACCTCTTTGTTTAGCTATTTGTGAAGCTCCTCCTCCTGGGGGTATTTGAGCCCTCTACAGTTTTAGGGTATTTCTTGTCAGAATGTATCCCGTAAGAAAAGGTACTTGCACATACTTGTGCAGGCAGAAGATAGCACAGCACAGAGTTAACTCCTGGTCACCTGCACTGAGCAGCTCCCGAGCCATTGGACTTTTCTTCTGCTCTGTGGCTGTGGCATTTACGGGAAAAGATCATTCCCAGTTCCCTAAGATCTGAGTAGAGAAACACGCTCTGCACAATATAGCAAAAGAGTAGCCAGCAGTCCTGAATCCAGTCCCTTCAGTAAGGCTGAAAATACTGCTACTCCTTCATAGAACAGGTGTAATCTAAAAATAAGAAAAGCCTCCAGGAGAAATAAAGTAAAAAAGAATCATACATTCCCTCTCCCCCCAAACTTCAGACTCTTTCTTAAATATCTCCACTCTTTGTGTGCCACTTGGGCTACCAGGAAAGGGACAGAAATTAGCTACGATGTGTCTTCTGCTGAACCTGGACTTCTGAGACGATAGGAATTAAGTACCTAGAGAGACTTATTTCAGGGTAGTGTTCTCTTTCTGTTGCTGGGATGAAAGACCTTTGGATATACATCGCTACTGAGCCTGATCAAAGCACACCCTTCAGAGAGAACCACCACCTGCAATAAGGGGAATGAGTTGAATTGATTATATTGTTCATGCCAGGATGAAGAGGAGGAAACAGCAGCAAATGCACATTATTTTTTCACTCTAAAAACCCCCAGCTTTGGTTAAAAATTGTTATGAGTACTGAGGTACCAGTTACAGGATTAACTTTAAGAACTAATGAATAAACTACATGCTTTTCACTGGGATTTTCAAGCTTTTTTGATAAAACAAACCTGCTTTTACAAAAAGTGAAAATGGATTTGCAGTCTTCCAGATACTAGCTTGCCAGCTTGTGGCCAGTTGGAGTTTTACATCTCGAGTGATGCTGAAGCAGTGGGTAAATGGAGGCAATGTGCTTCACACAATTCAGAACGTTTTCTGTTGAATTTCTGCACACACGCGATGTGGCTCACTACAGAAATGCAGCTGAAGCTCTTTTCCAGCTCCTGGACAAAACCCACCATGGAGTGCATGAAGCAAGCCCACTGCCCATCAGCCCTGTGTCACTGTGACTGCCACAGCTGGAGTAACAGAACAAAACCCCAAATTATCTCGGCCCTTTTGGACCTTATTGCATCCTTTTTTTAAGACAATGGTGACACTATCAAAATAAAAAAAAGTTTCCAAAACGACTGTTTTTTTTAAATTATTGAGAACAGATTTTAAGACAGCACATTAACGAAAAGGTGTTTTTTTTTTTTAAAGCAAAGTTTATTTGAGAGAAAATGAAGAGAAGCAAACACCGTTTAGCCAACACAGGTTTCTGATTAAATTTGTGCATTAGCTGCTCTCTAGTCAAAAATATATTAACTCAGGGCTTGAAGGGTTTTAGAACATCCCTTAAAGCTCTGTGGCTGGTCAGAGCGTCCCGCTTAGACCAAAATTTTTCCTGTGAAACAAGAATTTTAATTCTTTGGAATGTATATTCAAGTTTTTATTTCTATCTTCAACAGCCATGAAATGATAAATAAATTCCAAAATCAACAGGTTTCAAGTCTTGAAGGATACTTCATTTTTGACAAAGCCAGTACCTTACAGGAGAAATACTCTGAAAAATTATTATGGACCAAGTCTGTGTAACCCTCGACTCAACTTGTAGCCAACCACCAAGTGGCTTTTACATCATGCTGCAAAATTGTTTGACTGAGCCACCAGGGAAAAGGAAATGAGCATCACACAAGGCAGCTCTGTCCAATTTGATTTCACCTGAGAGAACAGAAAACACTCATCTACTTTCTGAATCCTTGCTCTTGGCTAGCATTTGGTCTTTTACTGGCTCCTTCCACAACCCTTTCCCCACCTTTAAACACCTTTGGGCTCCAGTTGAAGTTTCACTCATCCATGCATCCCTGAAGTAGTTTGCTCTTACACTTTTTGGTCCAAATGAGTTTGTAGGCTCAGTCCCTAAACTAAAAGTTTAAGGGTTTTAAAAAATGTATTCAGCTTCCAAGTCACTCAGACAAAATTTTAAAAATTCCAATTCAAGTACTGTGTTTTTTTCTTTTTGCAGTGTAACAGTGCAGTCTCCTCAAGCACATACAGCAATTGGTAGGAAGCTGATCTGAGCCCATACTGTAACGCAGAAATGACACGATCACTCCATGCACATCATACAAAAATATTTACCTCCTTCATATTTCAACGTCTCCGTAAACACTAAAAGATCCATGTCTTACACAGATCGCTTTCTTTAAAACCCAAATAATCTCCCTGTCTTGTGACAGATGAGGTTTGGGAAAAAAGTTTCAGAAAAAAACATTTCCCCGTTTGCTGATAGTTCCTTCTCTCTGCTCCCATCTCCAGTACCCCTAGCACTGTTTCCCACCTTTTCAATAGGACCATCTTCTCCATCTTCTCCAGACCAAGGCTGCAGCCAGCGCTGAGCAGTGCACGAGCAGGAGCTCCTCTAGCCCGGGGGACCTAAACCTCGGGGAGCATGTCCCTGCCCCACGCAACCAACACATTCTTTGATACAGAAACTAATTGCAAGAATACAGCCAACTCCTTGTCCTCACCTGAGCCACTGGCTGTTTTCAGTGTTCCTTCTACCAGCATTGCTCCCTCGCTATCCAGCAGCTGTGATCAGGACATCCCAGCAGAACGCTCAAGGAACAACGATCCCCCCGTCCTGCTGAGAATGACCACCCCAAAACATGTGAGAACAAACTCACTACTCTCATTGACACTGAATTAGGGCTCAGAAAATGTAGGACTTCCTTATAGTTAAGCACAACAGAGGCTGACTGCCATTGTAAAGATATTTTTGAATGACAAACCAGTCTGCACTCTGCATCCAGACTCCTTGATCTGGCTGCTTCAGCAACAACTGCTGTTCCCTCAGCACACTCCTGATGGTGACAAGGGGTTTAAAAGAAAGGGGCTATCCTCAAAGGCACCACACTTTATGGGTGACACGCCCGGAGGACAGAGACACAGAGGAGTAAGGAGAGAAGGGAGAAGACAAGAGAGGGACCGGGCGTCCGGGCAGGGGCTGGCAGCACCCAGGGGGGTTGGGGAACCCAGCAGGCTGGGGTGGTGCTGGCAGAGCTTGGCTCAGCCCCCTGGAGCCCCGTCCTGCCCGGCAGCCCCAAGGGCAGGGGTACAGCTCCAGAGGAGCTGTCAGTTCAGGCATGCTACCGCAGCTATAGCGGGAGGCTTTAGATGTCACTCAAGATAAAATATCTAAATGCAAATACCAAATTTATTTCCTCAGGAACACTTCTAAGTGGCTTTACCAAACCAACCACAGTGCCCTCTGCAGTCCATGACATCACACCCTGCCTCTGGTCCCCCGCTTTAAGTTAAAAATACTGTTTTTTAAAAAGGAAAAAAAAAATACTACACTAGCTTACCTGTTGGACAGGCTGTCAGTACCCACCTAGAAGGGAGTGTGCCATGGATGGCACTGACTACACTGGTACAGCACCCAATTGAATTGGATTAATTAGGATAAGAATGAGGCAATATTAACAATTTCATTCTCAGAAATTCAGACTCTACATTCATATCCAAACCAGAAATTATTTCCTAGGTATTTATGACACTGGATTTTTTTTTCCTTTTTTAAAAAAATAGCATTCCAGTATAGCAATGTGTAGTTAAGTAGCTGTATGCTATTCTCAGTCCAAAACCTTCAAATGTGGTAGCTATCATTGGGAATGTCAATGCTGAAACTACTTATAGAACCCAAAATTCTTCTAAAAATTAACAGCTTGTGAGGTCTGTCGAGTGACTGCGGTGGTTAGGTACATCTGAAAACAAGAGATCTCTGGTGAGCTTTTTGGATCCTCTCCAGAGTAGGTTCTCTGCCATCTTCTCCCCTGCAGAAGATCCTCTCTACAATCACCGCAGCTGGCATCCAACAGCAACTCCATCCAGGAGACCAGGAGGCCTCTGGGAGGTGGAACGTGACATTGTGTGCTTGTAACGATTCTAATGAACTCTAGTCCTAGAGGTAAACTGCAAGGATTTGTTTTGGTTTTATCATTCTCAGACCACACCTTTGATTTACTGACTTGGCAGAATTATCAGTTTACTCTGTTGAGACGAATGGACTCTGTTCAAACGGAAGCACGGGCTTTCTCGGAAGGGATGCAGTTTAGCACCAGATAGCAAACCAAGGGCGGTGCCCAAGTTGAAATGCTGTTGCCTTTCTGCTTTTTCATACATAATCCTCACTCTCACAACAAGTCCCTTCATTTGCTTGTAGGAAGTGCCCTCTGCACTGATATTCAAGTAAACTGTCAAAGATTGCAGGTGAATAGCGTAAGAGCAATCAAGTGTAGCATTCAATGCGAAGCATGGCAAGACAAGTTTATAGAAAAAAAAAAATCAAGCCAATCTCTCCCAAGATAAAGACTATTTTATATTACTGAAGGTAGGTCACATCCAGCAATGAAAACAATCCAAGAAAAATTTTTGGTACCACACAATCCAGCTGTCTTGTCCCATCCAAGTTATGCATAACCATGCGTGAAAACCAACACCGGAGGTTCCTGGGCACTGACAGCTCCCACCAATGCGTTCATGCTTTTGGGTACTCAACAAACGGGATACCTGTTGTTTCGGTTAGCAGCATAGAGGAATTGCTCCAATCCCGGGCACTACAAGTGGCACTGCTTCTGAGGCTCGGTCCAGTGTGGGGAAGAGGCAGGCGGCAAGAGTGCTGCCAGGTACAGTCGGCGAGAGGAGGAAGAGCGCGGAGGGAGCCTGTGCCATCAATAGAGAACAACCACCGAGTTTATCTGCAAGATCACAATCCCACTTCCCTTTCAGAAAGTGCCTTGTTTATTCAGTTTTTAATGGTATGGCATAAGGACTCACGTATTTTATAGATAGATACCAAACTGGTATTATCAAAATAAACCATCTGTTTTATAAACCCACTATTTACAAAAACGGTTTCTGAAGTTTTTTTGTTTTGTTTTGGTTTTTTAACAAAAATTAAACTATACACCAATCTAAGTTACAGAAACAAAAATAACCTTTATAAGATAACATGTATAAAACAAGAAATGAAATGTGATTTTATTTAAGGCAATACTGGGCTACTTCACAAATCACCACCTCAAATATATACACTGCTCCACACTACTAATTTTCTATCACATTCACAATGGATTCTTTAATACCAAATATTGTTTTAAATCTCCAATGTAGCAAACTATTTTTATTCACATTTCCATTTTTATTATGGAATCATAAATGCTTTGTATCCAATTAAAAGCAATGAAAAATGTAGCTATAAGAAAACTATTATATTTATGAATTAACTACATATGAATATCATCCATAGATACTGGATGTTAAAATTTACAAAAATGAGAGTGTCAGTACATTTAACCTATGAAATGTGATCTTATCCAGCTCCTCTCCTGTAAATAAATGCTTTATGCAAAATAAACTGGATATGGCAGACTCAGCTAGTTTTAGTTCAAAAGTTCTTAATTTAAAATGACTTAAAGACAGTTTTAAAAACTTGCTCACTTAGTTACAAATTAAAATTCTGAATATAAATGTGTCATTTAATAGTTTAGACTTACAGACTGCTGGTGGCAGCAAATGATTTACAATAATAAATATATACAAAAAAAAATGTATCTACAAATAAAGAGTACTGTTATACATGAGCAGTGACCTGGTGAAAGATACCAATCACAGACAACTCACAAAGATTTAGTTCATGGAAAGGACAATCTGATAGAAAGTTGAGGTTTTGACCAGGTATTTACAAAACTGAAGCAATTACTCTGTTCTTCAAGTCCCATAGGGATAAAAACAAATAAGAAATTTACATGACTCAGGTCATGTTTTTTGCTAGATTAAATCACTTCAAAATAAAAGAACTCCACAGTTACCAGCATGCTTGATGGCTTCCAATTCAAAATAAATTTTATTATAGGTCACGGTTAAACACATTAGGTTCAGTATTTTGACTCCCCTTGCTTGGGTCTTGTAACAATGACTTTTGCAGCTGTAACCTCTAGATTATCCTCCAAACATCCTTCGAGCTTTCTCAAACTGATGACAGGTTTCATGTCCTGAAGTTGCTTCAACACCCGCTCAGCGCAGTTTTTGTATGTCTTGTCTAAAACTATCTTTACGTTTTCAGCACATGGAAGTCGTGATAAGTTGGCAAATGGTACACGGGTTTCAGTTTCAGAACGTGACCAAGTGACATTATTACTTGCTACAGAGGTCTTCTCATTGGATTTTCGTGAGTTTGAATGGGATCCTTTTTTGGTTCCGCTGCTATGGTAGTCTCTTTCGGTATTTTTCTTCTGCTTCACAGCAGACTCTTCAAGGAACTTCAGGAATGACACTTCAAAACCCATTGGCTTAAACGAGCTCCAGTCGAAAGCTGCAGGTTGCTCTTCAGCTGTTTGAATGGCGACAGCAGTCTCTTCCTCCCTGTGCACGCTAGTCACATCAACAGGCAGTACTTCCTCGGTTTTTTCGGTTCTCCTCCTCTTATTCTGAGATACATTTTTTTCTTTGTTTGCTCTTTTTAAGTTGTTTGATTTTTGCTTTTCTGAGGGGCAGGAGCTGGTCTCCTGCAAGTCACTATTCACACTGGAAGAGATTTTTGCTTGATTTTCAGCACTTGAACAATCCTCGTTAATCAGTTTAGTAATGAATAGTTCTGTCAGTTCGTCCACTTCATCCTTCTCACCTTTTTCAGTTTCCTTTTGTGGTACCGTAGATGTGCTTGAATCATTATTGCTCACTGCCAAACTTGGTTCAGGCTCTTTCACATCACTTTTTTTCTCAGTCTCCTCTTGCTCACAAGAGGCTTCCTTTACTTCTGAGACAGAGTGCTTTTTAGATACAATAAGAAGATTTCTGTGTTGGGAAGTAAATGCTTTGGACAGCTTGTGACATTTATAATGCCTTATTATGTTGCTTTCGCTTGTAACTACAGACGAGCATCCCTTTATCATACATGGATACTGAGTTATGAACCTGCTGGTACATTCCGATAAGGCATCGTTTCTAGCCTTTATTGAATATACGTGCTTGCCGCGTTTCAGTGAATAACCCTTATTTTCTTGTACTTCTATACCTTTTGAGTTTTTATCTTCCAAGTTGACGTTTTTCTTTTGTTTTGTTTTCACTGACAGCCTGTTACCTTCTTTTCCCGATCTGTTTTTCAGTCCTCTCTGGTTGGTCTTCACTGGTTTCTCCTGATTTGCTTTGCTTGAAATGTTTTCCTGACCTGGTGTCAGTCTCCTGGGTCGTATTAGATGATCCTTATGCCTGTCATTATGTTTGTTAAAAATATGCCTCAAGAGGTTAGACCTAGTAGCGTAAATCCGATCACAGCCTTCACAGTCGCACTTGAATACGCCGTCATCTTCTACTTTGTTTGGCTTTATCTTAATACCGTGATCTGCCTCGAGATGGACAATGTAGTTAAGATACGCTGTAAACGAAGTCTTACACTGAGACTGATCACAAGAAAACCTTCCTGCCTCTGGAGCAGATTTCATGTTTCCAATTTGCTCTGGGGTCATGTCATGAAGCTTCACATAATGCTGGATCAAGCTGGTAACCTCCTGGAAGATGCGAGAGCAGTCGCTCACCTCACACCTGAACTCTTTGATGGCGGGTTTGGTTTCCACCTCATCACGTTCCTCTTTGCCTGGCTCGTTCTCCTCCTCCACTTCGGCAGAGAAGGCAGGGAGGTCCGATTTGTGCACAGCTTGGTAATGAAGGATTAGGTTTTGCTGAATCGTAAAAGCCGCGAAGCAGCCCTGGTGGACACACCGGTATGGTCTATAAGGGCTGTATCCAGCGGGAAACTCCAGAGATTTAGTTACAGGCTTCCTACGTTTTCTCTCCTCTTTTTCCTTCCTGTACCTCCTGACCTTGCATACTTTGGGTTGTGCCTCTGTACTACCAAGAGAGACTGCATTATGCTGCTCTGGTGGAACAGAAACCACTTGGGGAGGTTTTTCCAGTCTTTCAGGAATATTATTATCTGGTAGAGGTTTCTCCAAGACTATTACAGGCTCCACAACTTCCTTTATTGGAGTTTCTTTGACTAATGGAGCTGCAGTTTTGTTTTCTATTATCGGTGTCTGTGAAGTTTTTACTTCGGTAAATTGCGGGGCTGTGTTTACAGTTTCATTTTGAGATCTTCTGCCATAAGGCCTTTTAATTTTTAATTTTACCATCTCCTCTGTCGTAAAATGATGTACAAGCTGGCAGTGTGCTCGGAGATTAGAGTTTCTTGTGAATGTTTTTGGACAGGTAGCTACAACACATTTGAACGGGGCGTACTTCAGTTGGTGTTTCTTAATTTCTAGTATCATTTCTGCAGTGTACTGATGAACCTTGCCGTAGTGTTTAAATAATGCATCTTTTGTCATAGCACTGTAACTGCAGCCTGGATCCTGACATACAAAAGGCTTATTAACTCTGTCACTAAACTGGATGGTACTTGCCTCTGAAGATAGCTGGATGAGGGGTTTATTTTCAGTTGGTACAACAGGAACTGCTGGTGCTAGCGTATCTGCTGGAGGACACTGTGAAACAGTCTCAGAGACCTGAATGGGTGAATCATCTTCTAGTTTCAGTTTTTGCAAGCCCTCCAAAATTTCCAGTATTTGAGTATCATCCTTTTGAGACGTCTCAGACTGAGCAGAGCTGCTCTTTGCAGTGGCGACATTCCCTGTGGGCACAGCAAACTGTGCGGGAGTGGGTAGTTTTACACTATGTGCAGAATTTCCTGAAGAAGTCTGTGCATTATTTCCTTGTGAGTTCTGTCCTGAAGCAGTGCCAGTATCCTGAATTTCAGTTTTCACCTCAAGTATCTGTGAGTTCATAGCAGTTTTAATTATTTCCAGGGTTTTTTCAAAGTTCTGCATAACACGGTCTTCTGAAATCTGTTCCTCTGAATTTGTTTGCACACATGAATTTACAGTCATCATTTGGGAATCCCCATTTTCAGTTTTTACTGTTAAAGGGGATAATGGTGCATGAGCCTCGAGATCTGTTTTGAAGTTCTCTTTGTTACCAGTCATGAATATCTGATTGTCAACATTGTTGAGTTTCTGCGTGAGATTTTCTACCACTGCTTGAGAGCCACAATTTGCCAGCAAATTGGACTGAAAATTTTCTCCCTGTATTTGCAAGTTTCCTTCAGTGCTTTTGGTTAAGAGTCCCATCGTTGCTGTATTATTTCCTGCTACTTTCTGTGGTGCATTGGGTGCAAACAAGGGCGTAGTTGCTTTTCTCTTCCTCTTTGAAGCACTGGTTTCCTTCTTATTCAAGTTGCTTGATCCTGAATCCTTGGGACTGCTTATAACTGAAACTCGTGGACTGTTCCCTGCGAAGTTTTGTGCCGCTGTAACAGTATTAGAAAACGAGTTAGTACATAAACCATTTTCAACAGTCTTTAGCATTAAGTCCTCTGGTGCAAAACCAGGCAAACTCTTGCATTCACTTATTGGAGGAATTTTGGCATTGAGAATCCTGTTTTGGTCTGTTAGCAGGGTATTGGGGTTACAGACTGTCTGCAGCAGAGGTGATGCGGTTGAGTTGGGAAGAACAGCTGCATTTATCTGAGTTGTACCAGTGATGCAACTTGTTGTAACTACATGTGGAAGTACTTCTGGGTTATCAAAGGTACTTGGGATGCCTGCAGTTTCCAAGGCTTGTTTTATAATTTTATTTCCTTCCTCATTCCCACTGGTATTAAAGTTAGTCACACTGGCCCGTGGAAACACAGTCTGCAGTAAGGCTGTGGAACGATTTTCAGCTGCAAGTAACTGGAGGAAGGCTGGATCTTTAAAACACGCCTCTGGATTGAAGGCAGACTCCTGGGGTTGTTGCAAGTTTAAGGAATTTGAGGAAAGAATCATACTGGCAAGCAAAGACTGTCCGTTAGCCTGTAGAGCTTCTGGAGAAATTTCTGATCCTTCAAGAGGCTTACAATAAGACCTCTTAGATAAGTGACCACCGAGTGATCTAGGATTAGTGAAAACTCTGAAACACCTGCTACAGATAAATTTGCCATCCCGAATTATTGCTGGCCACTTTGCCCGCTTGTTATGTTTTGGTTTCCTTTCTTTCCCATTTGGGCCCTGGCCACGCTCTTTTTTCACCTTTTCTGAAGCTGGACATTGAGAACTAGTTTCATTGAAGTTATTTTCATTACTCAATCGCGAGGGAAATATTTGATCAACAGTTTCCTCTTTGGGGAAAGCAGAACTAGTGTTTCCTTCTAGTTGCGATGAAAAGTTATTTGCATTATTTTCCAGTTGTGAGAAGACTGAACTTGGGGGATTCTCTGCTGACGAAGGAAAGAGAGACATTGGACCATTTTCTGCAGGTAAAGGAAGAAAAGGATCTGAATTGCCATCAATATTCAGAGGCATAACAGTTTTTGCCAGATCATCCAACTGGGAAGGTAAAGTTGCACCAGACAGACTTTCCATTTGTGAACACAAAACACTCTCAGGCTCACTTTTAATACGTGCAGACAAACTTGGGTTTATGACGCTTTCCACTATAGGCAACATAGGATTGGCCAAATTTTCTAGGTGGGTTGGGAAAAGTGTACTGGAGACATGTTGCACTTGGTTGGAACAGGTGGGATTCAAATTAGGCTTGTTTAGTGCAGTAAAAGCAGCACCACTAGGATTGTTCACTTGCGACGGCATAAGATATATGATCTTCCCATCGTTCGGCACATTTGGCAGAATGCTGGATTTTCGTGGTTTCTTATTTTTACGCTGCAATTTAAAAGCAGCATATTGGTCAGGGTGTGCTGCTTTCATATGTTTGCCAATGCTCTGTGATGAGTTGTATGTTCGAGTACACCCCTCAACCTGACAATTAAATTTCTGAACTGGCGCTGCTGGTGACGCAGCTGGAACTAAAGAGCTACTTATGTTAGGCTGTGAAGGAATAAATGTAATACTTTCTAAAGTTTTTAAAGGCAGGTTATATAGATTAGCTGCAGCCTTAATACTGTCTTCAATTTCAAGTTTGGAGATGGATACACTGGTCCGGTATCCTGCCTGATTCTGCACACTGAATGGGTTTACAATGCTCACTTGTCTTTCTAAGCCTTTTGATTCAAGGGCTTCTGGTTTTAGTGTGTCCGAGGTTACAGAAATACTCTGAGTCTGACTGAGACAGTCTTCTTCCTTTTTCTCTGGGAAAACTGGAAGACAAGAGTCAACTGACGAGCACAGCTGCTGCACTCCAGGTTTAGTGGTATCTACTTTACTAGCAGTAGGAGCCAATTTACCTCTTTTTACAAAGTTCTCTCGGATCTTCTGGTTAACAGTAGGCATCTTTACGCTGCTTGCTGGAATTGCCACTTCTGTCTTCACTGAACCCGCAGGAGGCTGGTCCAAATCAGCATCAGGCGAGGAATCACTTTGCCGCAGTACACTCACGGATGCATTTACACTTTCATTTCCTACTGGCTCTGCTTTGATTCGATTCCAGACGACATTTTCTCCTTCGATAAAACTGCTTTGGTTGTCAGCCAGAGGAGGTGTCAATTCCTCTTTAACAGCAACTCCATCAGTATTTCCATTAGCTTTAGAAGGCTGACTAAGATCAGATTGATCAGTCTGGCTTTCAGGCTGTTGCTCTTTTTCAGGCTGCTTGCTGTGATCCTCAACGTGCTTTTCCAGTTCGTTCTGAGAACGGTATACCTTTCCGCAGCCTGTGACTTTGCAGGTATAGGTATTATAGTGTTGTGCTTCGTGATCATAGAGTAAATAGGCTTCAGAAAACACTCTGCCACATTTAGGAAACATACACTTTGCTCTGAAGACTTGATGCTCTTTCCTGTGTGTCAGCAGCTCAGCATAACTGTTAAAACCAGCTTTACATTTCATCTGTATGCAGATATAAGGTTTGCTGCCACAGTGCATTTGTAAATGATCATTCAGGTGAGTAACACTTACAAAATGTCGTCTACAGTACTGGCAAATCACTTTTTTGCTTTGCATTTCAAGAAAACGTTTAGCTTCTTCATTATCTTTATGTCCCTTTGCATGTGCTATTAGATTTTTAAAATATTTAAAGCCTTTTTTACAAAACGTTACAGGGCAAGTGAATTCATTAACAGGCAGTGGCTTTTGAACTGGCACGATCTCTGGTATGTAAGGTTTATCTTTGTCATCGTTTTCATCATCTGAGCCGTCGTTATCATTAAACACAATGAAGTCTGTTGAATAAAGACTGTTCTTCTTAATGGGTCGCTGCTCCTGTTTGGATACAGAATCAGTTTTCTGATTCTCATTCGCAGTTGCTATTTTAGGAGGTCTTCCCAGTCTTCTCAGCGGTTTCATAGCAGCCAATCTCTCTTTGCTGGATTTTTTAACATGCAAAGTCACATGGGGAACAAAGTTTTCTTTAGAATTAAAATTTTGGGCACAAATAGGGCAACTGTAAACTCCGTCTTTATAATGTTTTTGTGCATGCCTAACTATTCTATGACCTAGGAATTCTTTGTCACACAGAACGCAATACTGCATATAAGCTTGCCAGTTCCTAAACCTAGCTGATATGAACCCCCTCTCTCTGAGTTTTTTAATTTCTCTCTTTTTCTGCTTTTCATCTCTCACACCCTTAAGAAGGCTTGTGGTTTCATCCAAAGTGCCAGCAAGCCCATTCACTGAAGTTTCTTTAGTCTCTTCTTGGCAATCCTCAACCTTCTCATAAACTTCACTGTCATTTAGTTCATCTATTGATGACACGATGGACGCTTCTTCTCCCATCAGCGCTAGACACTGACGCTTGAGAGTTTTCCAGTCCCAGAATTCAGGATCAAAAGGCCACTGAGTTTTCAGTACAAGTAAGAGTTCACAGCGCAAAGAATTTGGTATTGGAAGATTCTCTTCATCATACTTCTGGTCAGGCTGATTATATAGCATTTCAACAGCATAATATGCATCCACAGTGGGTTCGAGAAGAAATTCACTGAGTTGACAAGCACGTTTAACCTCCAAATCATCTGGAAGCAGGCAGGAGATAGTCTTGCAAATAGATATCTTGACATCTGGATTTTCACTGGATTCCAAGCGCAATGCTTTCACACACAGTTCAATGCAGGTTGCAAGTCCAGCACCATCGATCTGTAAAGCAAGACTCGTTTTATTAAATCAGCTTATCATAACCCTTTCTATATTTATAAATGAAATATATCATTATTCAACCCTAAATGTCATTAAAAATGCACCTGGAGTTTATAATAAGACTCCTTAAGAAACATAATACTATTCCCTAAATTGTTACTAACAAATGTGGAAGTTTACATACAACTGAAAAATTAATTTTATGTTCTGTCTAGTTTGAGGACTTTAGGACTGTATGTTAGAGGTGTTCAGTTTATATTAGAGCAATATTGAGTCTTTTCCATGAACTATAGCCTGCCGGTTGTGTCACAGTTATCTGAGATGAGCTTGGTAAGAGGTGCTCCAGCTGAAGTACAAGAAGCACGTGATCTTCAAAAAATTCTATAATTTAGAAATCACTTAAGGTATAAAGGTTTACGTTTATTTTTGAAGATTATGCCACTTCAGAATCACCTGAGCTCAACTGAACATATGGCTTCATTCCAGCTGAAAGTAATAAATGATGGGACATTTAACTACACCTAAGTGTTCCAAAGCTCATGTGGTCTTTTCTCATTTATACCCTCAGGCAATGTAAATTACATTTATGTCCACTTTACAGTCCCTTTATGCTGCCAAGGATTCACAGAGAGGCTGTGGTATACACAAGAATAAAATCCAGAGAACTTATGAGTGTACAAGTCTACTACCCATGTGGTCTCCAATTTCTGCCATCGAAGAAATGATCCACATCTCACTAGAGAAAAATCAGTATGGCATGTAGCAGACAGAGCTCTTAATATCACAAGCCTCTGTGAAAGTTATTTTCCTCAGTCTCTCTAACTCCAGTTTACTTCAGATATTTGGAAAAAATATTCTTTAAGATTAAAAGCCTATGATTAGCAATATCAGAACACTGCAAAATGAAAGAATGATTTTTTTTTATTCTTCAAACATACCAAATTACAGAAATCCTCCAACTAAAAGCTTTCGGAAGAGCTCAATTTAGCTAAAAACATTAAATAGTGCAACTAATAATGAGAGGAAATTAGGAAAATTAGATGGAAAGGTTAGCTGAGACAGATGAACAGAGTTTTTAACACAACATTGGATCTAAGTCCGCAAAAGGCAAGTATTTCCTTCATTGAAACAAACTGCATTCTTAGTGGCAATTCAAAAGGGGTTTTTGTGGGTTTTTTTTTAAACTTTCTGTAGTTTTCTTAATATATTAATATACAGCCTTCATTTCCTCTCTTGATAAGCTTTTCCCCTGCATTTTCTGTAATATTTGAAATCTGGAAGATAATGAAGAGGAACCTGCTAACAGGTCCTTCATTTAGAGGACACGGACAATAGGAGAGGCTATAACCTCACCTTTCCTTTTTTCCCTCATGCCAGTTGTGGCACCAACCTCTTCTGTTTATCCCCAGGTTTGTTGTTTTGGTTTTTTTTTTTCCAAACAAAGAAGTTTTAACGATTCAAAACTTAGAGACGAATTAGGATTGCCCCAAAGCTGTACACAAGGGGACAGGATGCCTAAAGCAGCTTTTTCATAAATTTTCCTGATTACAGTTCCATTAAAAGTGTCAAAAATATTCTTTCAGGATTATCCTTACCTCTGAATTAATTACTTTAATCAGGAAGAAAATGTGATAAACAGTCTTAGTTAACACAGAAAGTTGACGACATCTCTCTAGATACACTTGAATAGAAGGCTCTACCCTTTGCTGCAGTTTACTCCAGAAAAGAGTCAGTTCCCTAGAACAAGAGAACAATATTTCAGGGCCAGCAATGCAACCACTAATCTGATCACAAGAAATGCAAGGTTGAGAACCATTTCTATTTTGTCTTTGGGAAAGGAAAAAAATCTGAATTTATTCACACCTTATTGTACAGAGAAAAGCTTTGATTAATCTAACCACATAATTAGTCTCTAATTTTCAAAATTATTACAATGACTCAATTCCAGAAGGACAGATCAGAATAAAAACAGTTTTACCACAATTTATGCTACGTAATTTGCAGACTCATGATGTGGTCTTGAAAAAAAAGTCTTGCAAAGCAGTTTTACTCTTCATTCCACAGACTGGAATTTTACACTTCTCAATTCTTAGTAATTACTAACAGCTACAGGAGGATGGCTTTTCTCTGTGGTAGGTACATTTTTCTTGAGATGCTCTCTTTAAGGGCTGAATCTAACTGTGATTTAGTGAGAAATTATCCCACAAAGCCAAACCATATTACTGTATCTGCATTCACTCACTAGTTCATCCCTCATTAGGTGCAAATAATCAAGAGTGTTTAGTAACTTGTGGAACTGTGTAACCTGCAAAACTTTAGCAGAATCTGTTACAGCAAAATCCTGCATTAGCAGGTATTCTCCTGCTGCTGCACGTATGAAAGAAGAGCACAAACAAAGCCAATTCTTTAGGAATTGTACAGGTTTGGAAGTACAACCAAACTGTTAGCGGTTGGAAATTCAGACCCTAAGAGCTTAAATATCTGCCAACTAAGGCCAATTATTTCTTCCTTTTCTTATGAAAGCAATTCTTAAACAATAAGTACCTTCATCTAGCTTATTATTTTAGTTACAGTAGTAAAGACCTCCTTCTTTTCTAGAAGTTTGTTAGAGAAAGAGATACTGTGTTAACGAAATAAGGACAGATGGGAACAGGACTTATGCATTAAATATTGACATAATGCTGACTAGCTGCCTGCAGATACTAAGTTCCTTATTCCTACAGAGTAAGATTATTGTCAAGAAAAATTATTAACCAGCTACTAGTATTTGTAAATGCCTCATCATACATGCAGCCTTCAGATTCCCATAATGGAAGCTCATCTTGTCAAATACTTTTTTTTTTCTTTTCTTTTTTAGCTTTCCAAGAGCCTTATCTCCTTCCTGTTTAGCTCATAGATTTTAGCAGCTAAAGAAAGTTAACTTGTGGCTCATGTATCAGCTCTATCTTCCCCAAAATAATTTTTGTTCCACTAGACAGAAAACAATATTCAAACTCACCAGGCACAGTACATCTCTCCTTGCTGCAGCTGGCGAGATAAAAATGCTGCACATAAAATTAGAGCACTTTTTTCATCTCCATCAGATTCTAGGTTACAGATCATTTCTAGAGCATCTTTGCAATCTACTTCTGCGATCTAGTAGGGAGGAAAGAAAACAAGACCAAGACTAAGTGGTTTCATTTTCAGACATACAGTCATCTGATCCTTTGCAAAAAAGACTAATTTAGAAGTCAGTGAATATTTCACTATCAAATAGATAAGCTTTAAAGTAATCAGTGCATTTTATAGCGTCAAAACTCATTATGCCACCAGAAAATCTGCTTTATTAAGGTGAACATAAACTTGTTTCTCAGACATAACTTATTTGTATCTACTGTCCCAGTCACCTAAAAATTTTAAAGTACATTAATAATTCATATATATTACATGCATATGATAATTGTAATAACGAGATTTATTACTTTAAATTGCAGTCTAACACAAAAATATTATTACCTGACATTCTAACCCATTTTACCAGTCACTGATGCTACTGCTGCTTTAATACAATAGCTGGGTGATTAATTAATCCGAAGTTTAACATGTATGTTTCAGTATTTTTAAAAAATCAAAGATAAAAAGAAAAGAGACACTGTACAGTAAGAACCAGGTCAACTGAACGCTTTTCTAGTAGAACATTACAGTCTCTGCAATGTAAATCATTTGTTCAAGCAATGATGGAAGCACTTGGTTTTGCAGTAAAACAAAGGAAAAACCAGTCACCTGGTCCTACTGGACAGTTGTACCAGTACCGACTGAGTGCACTTGTTGTAACAACTACTGTCTGAGCTGATTCTCGGTAGATGGGTTTGATTACATCAATTAGTGCACCTGGCAGGACATTCTTTGACATTGGCAGTTGAAGAATAACTTGCCGATTGCAATAGCACCGCTGGAAGTCTCTCTAGAGAAATCACAAGACCACCCAAAGCAAGAGACAGAAGCGCCCGCCCAAACACCCAGCTATTTTTGGTACTTTGGATAAGGTGGCAGCACAGCTTGGTTGGGCACCATGGTACCCAGCTACTGGTCCAGCAATCAAACTACAATGCTGAAAAGTACAGCAACTAATTTTTTCCTCTATATTGACACTATGCATACTAATAGCCCTTCACTGAACACCATGTGAGGTTTAATAACATCAAAGTCATCTTCTAAAGAGAACATCTCTCAAGACCTCAGAGAGGATGGATTAACGCAACTGTAATACCAGCTTAGACTGAAGGTCTGCTTTGCTCAGCACCTCATCTCAGACAGGAACCACCAGTTAAAATCTTAAGGAAGAATAAGGGAAAATGAACTTTGGAATGTTTTTCTGAAATGTTTTTCCAGCCTGTCAGAGTTCCTTTGGGAGTCAGCTTCCAGCAAAGGTCTGTACAGTCCAGTCATCAAGTCTGTCAGTCCAGCATTTCATGTCCCGCAGCTTTGAATTCTTCACATTATTGAAGCAAACTAATCCAAGCTGAACATGAGCTCAAACGCTACATTTCTCCCTATTCTGAATAAATACCAAAATTTCCATACCACTAAAGAGTGAGCTGTACTTCTTATGGTTTACCTTCTCTTTCCCATTTTCTTACTGTTCTCACACTATGAAATAATTATCCTTCTCAGTTCAGAAGTCCACCTCGATATGTTAATAGCATACCTGCCTTCTTTTGGTAATATGTGAAATTTCCAGAAGGCTTAGTAATACTGCAAACAGTGCTGCAGCTGAAGCTACAAAGCTCAGCAACCCAAGCAATACAAGGTTTGGAAATATCTGAATCAGGTTCCCTGTGACAACCCGGTCTGAACCTATCTGTATGTTATGACATCCTAAGAAACAAGGCTACTCCACTGCTGTCCACGGGATTCAGAACTCATTCCCTGACCAAGCCCGTTCTGATTTGGGGTGCAGTGAGGTTGACTAATGAAGAAGCATGTTTCACAGTCACAAATTCCAAGGTCCATTGAGAATCTTCAGCAAACAAATAAGAGATTGCACAGCCCTGTGACAGCTCTTCCCCAGCCTGTTCTGGCAGGGCTGACAGCAGCCAGAGCTGGGATGGTAAGACTGATCCAACCGTACTGAGCACCGGAACATGCCCAGGGAAAAGCTGTCAGCTTAGAATTTAGTCTGTATCTGGAGTAGGAAAGTTTTCCAACTCTAATCACTGCATAGTTTTCATCCCTTTACGATCAATTTCATGCTTAATGCTTATTATTAACATAAAAAGATTACAGAGACAAAAAGACAGCAGACAGACGCAGAGAGTCAATAAACTGAAAATTGCAGTCAGTTTTCCTTTAAGAAGGAAAAAAGCTCAGATAAAACTTTGGGGTGGGGTGAGAAATGAAGATGTCATCTGAAAGAATGCAGAAAAGCAAAGCTGTCATCTCTTCTTTGACTTTTGTATTTTAATTAAAAAAAATTATATTTTAAACCAGATCAAATATCTGATTTCACCTTCAATTTCACCCCAGGCATTTGGGTCAAAAAAGGTCACCTTTCTTCTCTGAACTGAAAGTAGCATCTAAAGGGCCCCCATTCTACGTACCAGGTACTGCCCAAAAACTATAGTTAAAATATTATAGAGTGAGAACTTACTAACAGGATCTGAGGCAGAATTTTAAAATACTTCAAGCAAAAATCAAACAATGCCTGCTAGTGACCTAATATTCTGCTTCCACAAGTCCTTTAATCAAGTATTTTCTAGTAAGTTTAAAAATGACTTAAATGAAAAGAAAAAAACATAATACCAAAAATATTTTAGATATTTTAAAAGAAAAACCTCTTCTACAGAAAAACAGCCCATGATTACTGATTTTATTATTATTATCTTTATTTTTAAAGAAATAAGTCTAAAAACAGTTCTTTGTTTTTTACTTACTTCTTCCATTAGTTTTTCATTTGGCGATCCTGAACAAAGACAGACCAGGTAGGTTTGCTTGAAATTGCCTTTTGCACTGATTTCTGGATGGTCAGAGCACAGTTTTGCCAGGGCAGTAGCTTGTGTTAATTGCTTTGTTTTCATTAGGTGCTTAATACGCATATCCAGCAGGATGGGGCCTTCGAACACTAAGAATTCATTCACTTCAAAGAAAAAAGAAGACAAAGTATTACACACACGTTTCAGAGCAGGTTACAGAGCTAAGAGATGGCATTTACTCATTCATGGTTAACCCCAAACATTTACACAAATCAAAAAGGGTACAAAAGGTACGAAGCATAGACAAGAAAAAGAATCTTTGAGAACTGTACTGCTTTATTATACGGATTCCCTGCTACAGGAGGTCTTTTATCTACTTGCAGGTCTTAATTAATTTATTGGCAAAATAGCTGCACACAAAACATATTTAGAAAGCATATAAATATTAAAATACTTAGATATCATTTGATTACAGCTCTACAGAAAGACAAGTAACACAAAGCCAGTACTCTCATATCCTGCTTTATACATCTGTGCTACATCTTTCCTAATAGTTGCCATTTCAAGACCTTGCTACGGAAGGATAAATGTGACAAGAGTAGAAGCATCTGAAGTCCTTTCTATTTGTGTTTAATAGTTCACATTACACATCCACACAATGCAGTTAAAGTCCTTTAAAAGTAACTTTCCTACAAAACCAGGCTTATCTTGTGTACATTTTACTGTGTATAGTTTAAAACTCAAAGACACAGGAATGGCTGTATTTTATTCAGCTGTATTTCGCAGACATGCTGCTACCAGAGTTAAAACTCTACTGGGTATGCCAACAACCCAACTCTAGGTGCTTCAGGGGAAGGCCTACAAATCCTACAAAAAAAGGGAAGCACGGGTTAATGTTCCTACTCTTACATATACACCTGAGGTCTCATCCAGATCTTTAACATCAAAATTGCTTCAGCTTTGAAGCACGAGGTTTAGTACTACCTCCAAAGTATTTAAAGCCAGTTATTAAAACTAGATAGACACACATCCTCTTGACATCAACCCCTCCCTGTGACAATTGTTTCTACAATCCAGTTCTATACTGAATAAAAAATATTTTTGGTTTTCAAATATGTATGTCTTAATTTCACGACACATTCTCCCATCTTTTAAAACAACAGAATTTTCTACTGGTTTTTTGGTTCCATTCTCCCGGGAAAAACAGCAGATTCATTAGTCTTTCAGTTTTAGGGTAAAATCTTGATCTTTTCTAAATGAGATTTTTTTCCAGCCTTTGAGTATTTTCACCACCCCTTCCTGAAAACTTCTGGGCATTTTCAGCGCTCACTTTCTACATGCCTTGGTAGAAATATTTGCTACATTCCTCTTAATTTACTTGCTTTGAATTTCACTTGAATCATGTTGCCCATTCACCTAATTTATATTTTCTTGACTCTCAAAGTCCTGTTTGGTCTTGATTAAATAATTTAGCCATTCCACCTAATTTTATTCTTTGCTTCCTCCCATCCTAGTTAGTTTTTGATTCACGACTGTCTTTCATTTTATCTCATCATTTCTCCTTCTTCTAGCTACTTATACAGGATATTACTAAAAGCCCACATTGCAACTGAAATTAGGTCAGCTGTTTTCTTTTTTATCATTTTAGTACACAGAATTTTAGGGCAGAAAATACTGCCTTTTGCAGAAATCAGGCCTGTTAGTCCCCATCATTATCTTTCACGTATTTTTTAGATTTATGGCTGAATTATCATTTCAACCGACTTGTTATTTATTTGTTCAGGATCCTTGTGCACTATAACAAATGATCAGCCATGGCTCACTGATGTGTAAGAACATTCAGTCAAATATGAGTTCCTTCTTCTTTTGTCCATGTCGATGAAGATATGACCAGATTTTTATTCATGTAGAAACAACAAAAAACTAGAGCGCACTAACAGACAATTGGTGGATGGTAACCATTTCTGTGTTTACTAGAGGGCATTTGCTTTTTAAGCAGCAGAATAAATGTTCCTTTAATGTCATTACCAATGCCTTATAAAAAATGTTCATACTCCTGTCAACCCACAAATGACCCAGTGATTAACTACATTCAATAGTTTTAGCCTTGCTCTTCCTCCCACCAGGTACCAGTAATCCCTTCACCCACAGTGCTTACTCCCAGCTAGTCTGTCTGGAACAACATTGGAACATTTTACCTTATTTTCTGTAACAAGATCCAGGAAGACCTTAGACTTTTAAGTTATATTTGTAACCCAAGATGTTTCACTCTGATTTATTATAATTACTGCATTTAATATTTTAGCAACTGCATTCTATCTGCTAGTCCTCAGTAATCCCCTTCCTTTAGTGTTCAGTGCTTCAGCCAGCCTACCTTGCATAAGCATCGGAACATTTTCTGTTACCTTTTCAACAAGATACAGGAAGACCCTGAGGTTAAAGATACATATTAGCTCTTAAGCCTTTATTCTAATCCAAGTGATTATAATCATTGCAGTTAACATTTGAAAGCTAATTCAAAACACAAGTTTTAATGATATTTCTTTTGCAACTGACCTATGTATGACATTTTAAGACAAAAAACAGTGCCGAGGTTGCAGGAGCAAGTCTACGGTAGGGAAGTTCTTAAGGATAAGATTATTTTTTTAACATTTTATAAATATATTTTATAGTGCAATGTCTGTTTTGAAAGTGATTGTTAGTTTACTATAAGAAATATAATGACAAAAATGCTTCTTTAGCACAAGTGCTTTTTTCAGCACAAGTCAGTTAACCTCTATGAGAACAAAACCTGAAGCATTTAATGAGAATGATCTAGTTTATCATGATTCTTGGGAAAATTAAATGTTATTTTTGTGCAATGCTCCACCATTCATTAAAAAGTTTTTCTCACTATTTGAGGTCAATGGAAACTGGATGAGCAGTGCTCCACGGCAAAGAACGTTACCAACATGCTCATGAGGGATGCCTGAAATATTATTTGAGAAGACTGGCACTTTGCTATCCTCATGACCCAATGGGATCACGTAACTTTGGGTGATCTCTTAAGTCTAAAATGTTCATGATGCTACATAGACAAAACTCAAAATCTGATAGACATTCTTTAAAGACACAGGAGACAGGTTTAGGTGGAAAAAGACAGAAATTCACATGAATAAGCAAGTAGTTTACAATTCCTGAGCACACTTTTAAGAGATAATACTGCTGAGGAACCAGAATTTGAATCAAGAAGTTGCAGACCTAGTCGCATAATTGTTGTAGGTCCTGTTGGGTAAAGACATAGACAAGGGACAGAAGCAAGGAACAAGAAGGTAAGTGGAACTCGGGGAAGGATCTCTCTTTCCAGCACTGAACTGCTCTGAAGGAGTGGAAGATTGCTTGTGCATTCTTCACATGAATGTAGATTGATTCATGACACAACACCAAGCAGATTCAGGAAACTCCGAGAAAAGGAGCTTCTCTCAGGAAATCTCTCAGATGGCAGTCCTGAGCAGCGCTATCAATTCCATATGTCCACTTAGGAGGCCCATAAATGACATCCAAAGATCCTGATGGCAATTCAGTTTCTGCAAATAAATTCTTTTTGGAGTCATCAGTCAAGAAAAAGAAAAAAATATGTCCCTCAGGTCATTAGGAACCCAAATTCCCATTTCCAGGCTGGTCCTCCATACAAAACAGACTAGCGTTGTGGGAACAAGCAGAGCCCCAAATGACAATGCTGATGTTCCACTTGCAGGGGGAGAGAGATCAATTTTCTTCAAAAACAACTCAAGTGGGGTATCAGCATTACACTAGTTCCCAAGAGGAGATTCTCTTCTATTCGGTCACATCTATTGCACAGGATCTGGTAACTTAAGCCAGGTTTCCCAACATCTGTGGTCAGAGATGGACTAAAAATCCAGGGCAATGACAATGTTTGTCACCCAAGCAGATGACAAATCAAGTGGCCAGAAAATATTTACAAGGTGAAAAGATTTTATATGTGCACACGCACACAAATCTGTACGTACTGTATGTATGTAGTTCTTGTAGTGCAGTTCAAGCCAGATTTTAATAACATCTTGTATTAATGCAGCAATACCCATCAGCATCAAAAAAATCAGTGACAGGCATGCTGTTCTTGTCAGCGCTCCAAACAACTGAGTATCCTCTACTTTTTCTGAGCTCCTTACTGCATGAATTCTTAGACATACATTCATCGGAAAACTGAGCTGGGCCCAAGGCAGTCAGGAGTAAGGCAACTATTAAATGACATGGCACTCAGAACAGCCTCCCTAACATCTTAGGAAGTGAGTAATTCCTGATCATATTTAGGTATTCCCAAAACTAGGGGAGTAAGAAAATAGTCCAGTTCAGACAAGCCTACATTTGCTTGACTGTAATCAGTAAAAAACAGCTGCGCTGTGGGGTCAGAGAAAATGAACTTGCCTTTCACACTATGTCCTGAGTTTGTACAACCTGAAAACAGAGGAATTCAAAAGGATCTGTCTCTGAGATGAAACAGACACCTAGTTGTGCTTCCTACACGAGATGCAAAGAGGCAAACTGTCCTTCAGGAGTCAACAAAGGCTTTCAAATTTCAAGAAGAGATAATCACTGACCTAAAATTAAGCAGATATCCAGAATAAAACAAACATAAGAAATAACTGAAAAAAAAACAGGCAACAAAAGCTTAAGAGGATGATATTATGAAAAACACCTCCAGACTCAACTAGCTGTTTCATCTCCAACAAATACAGTGCCTATACTAACCATCGCTCAAAGACCCAGTCAATCAAATCTGCCAAGTGATAACACCACAGTGTAATAAGCTGACAATACTTAAATACTTGGGAACTTCTGAAATACGAAATGCTAAAGGCAACATTAAGAACAAAACCAGAATCCTATAATTGAAGTTTACAAATATTCCAAAGACTGTTATGCTGGAGTTCAGGTTGAAGATTGCTGAGAGACATCTGCCCACTCAAAGAGGGTAAGTGGTAGCCAGTGAATCTTCGGTAACAGTCCTCTTTGCATTTCATAACTGAGTAAGTGCCATACTCGTATTAAAAAAACATGTATTTTTTATTTCATGTCACATAATTTTTGTCTACCAATATGGCTTATAAAGAAAACAGCACAAGATCTGCAGCTATGACTACACTTTATGCAAAATACCAACACTAAGTTATTTGTATATTCCTAGGAACATAGTGTCTTAATAATTCAGATAATTCTACAAGTATATTTACTTATATAGCTTATAAATTATCACATAAACTGTATTCAAAAAATACTTCCACATATCACAGCAGTATTTTAATATGCTATAAAAATGAGGCATATTTTATCCCAATCATAGTCTTAAATTTTACCTTTATCTGTATCCAACTGTTCCTGGGAAAGAATACCACACAATACTGGGTTCTTCCACACTCCCTTCTCTTGTGTAAGCGTAGTTAAAATATGCAGTTCTTGACTGCCATGTTCCATCAAGTTTTTATGAGCTACCTGAAGGATATATTTTACAAAGCAAAGTATTGTTAAGAAAAAATTAAGAACGTCTTAATGTTTACCTTCATACTCCTTTATACCTTATGTCAAAAACCCACCCTTACCAGACAGAGTTAAATGCATAACAAAGCAATCTTAATATTCAGCCTATATAGGTTTTACTTCTACAGCTGCCCAAGACTTAGGCAGAGAAACCAAAAAGACCGAGTGCCCCAAACTTGCCTTGAGATTTATTAACAGGGCTACTTCTCAAATTTCTAAAACTAGATTTTGAAAGAGGCCTCTCTTTTAAAAATAGATGAGCAAATTATCTGGTCCACATATTGGTCTGGAACCAGCTGCCTAAGCTCTTACTTTTTTCAGACTCTTCAGCAGCTCAATTTTTATGCACTGGAGACATTAGGAAAAAAAGTATTTTTGTAAAGGCAAAAGATGTAAGACCTCACCACACAAATATGATGAAGGCAGATTGGAGTCTTAAAATACATTGAAATAGTTTCTACTGCATTTAGACACTAGGATAGAGTCTGGAAAGAGAGGGATGCTTGGGAGCAAATCAAAGACTTTGAAAAATTTGTGGCTTGAATAGCAATGTGCAACTAACAGTGGTCCTAAAAAAAAAAAAAAAAANAAAAAAAAAAAGGCTCATGTCTACTCCTCACTTTTCTTTTACTTTTCCACCTGCTCTGAAGGCTGTGGAACCTCCTTACAAAAAACAAAAACCACACCTCTCCAGAACTGATTTACATCAGGCAGTTGCCAGTCAAAATTCACTCTAAAAATCAGCCTTGCATCTTCCTACATTATTTAGGCTGAGAATCCAAGGTAACTGTATTCCTTCCTTCTCCCTAATCCTCACTTTTTTTGTTTTCTTCAAACTGCAGGCAGGCCCTCCCACTGCATATTTCTGATAAATACTGAGGAGCAGAACTTGTTTCAACACCTTCCTTTAAAGCAGAGCTCTAATCCTTAACCTGCTAGTGCCCTGTGGGAGATCAAACAATCCTGCAGTATTGACAGATCTTTCACTCGTAATAAATCTCAAATGTACAACCATAAATAGTACAGAATGACTTATATGATATTATTTCATTTCTAACAATGTTAATAGACAAGTATCTTTTAAAAATTAGCTTCTTTTCAAGTATCTAAACATATTTTTTCTCCAAAGCTGCTACATGGACTAGGACAGACAAGAGATACAGCTGATAGCAGTTACTGCAGAGTACAAACAATTTCCAGCTAGAAGGGCTTGATCTTTATCAGCCATCAGAAAACAAGTCTACATACATGCTACAACTTAGTATCTCTAAGTTTCCAGACCGTTCTTAAAAGCTATTAAGCCTTCATTTCATCAAACTCACCTTTACAAAAGCCTGAAAATCTTCCCATTTATTTTCAGGTAAATCAAGAGGCAGACACAGTAGAAGTTCAATACAGCTTCTGGAAGGTAAATAGGAATATTATTTGATGTAATTTTTGGCTTTTAAAATGTATAATTGACAATTCTAGCATCCAAACAGTTATTTTGAAATGCCAAGGCCATGAAGGTCTGTTCTGTTTGAACATATAAAGAAAAGGTGGCCACAGACACTCTTTGCAGAAGCTGTAAAAGCAAACTCTCTAAAACCCACTAGTAATAATAATTAACAAAAACTGTTATTGAAGTTCAACCCTGTAATACAGTGTACGTTGATGCACACAGATCAATAGTAGCAAAGTGTTTCAAGCCAGTGAGGTTGGCTTGTCCTATATGAACAGAGTCCTTCTCAAGACTGCTCCATTTCCAACAACCAAAGATATTTTCATTCACATACAGCATTCACCATGAGGAAGGAAGGTGCTTTCCAAACTACTGAGAATTCTGATAGATTGTGAACTGGATTGGGAAAGCATTTAGGCAGTGAAAAGTTAATAGCGTCCAGGTTGGTTTCAGTAACTGAAAAACATACTCACAGTGCTAAACGTTCAAGCACAAAGGCGACATTTTCGCACTCAGAGGTAAGATAAGGTCGTGCTTTAACATAACTTCGGATGGCCACTGTATACACCTCTAAGAGGGGCAGGGGGTCTTCTGATGTTTTCCACTTCTCTGCATATTCCAGCAAAGTCTGTTTAGGAACAAAAAAAACAAAATTCAGGAAAAAATACAAGTTTGTAGTTTTATACTGCTCACTAGTACCCTTCTCAATGATTACCTCTATCTCCTTTATCCCCTGTAGGATGAGTTACATGTTCTCAAAACATGACTTTTTTTCCTTAAAATTTGTTTCATTAACAACAGGAACTTAAAACTCCACATAAAACAAACACTCTCTTATCATATAAAAATGTTATGACTGACACTTCCCCCCTATGTTATCATTGTAAAATTCAGTTTATATTCATATTTTCCAAATAACAAAAGCCTGAAGAGCATATCTGGGAACATAACATACTTAAGGAACTGAAAACACATTTTTTTAGACATTCACTTCTACAGTTCAGCTTCTGAAGCACGTAAATTTGAAAGCATTAGCCTTTAAGTACTCCTTACTGGAACCTTAAGCCTAACTGGAGTATTGTCTGTTCTACTGTAACACCCAATAAGATGCTCTCCAACAGCAGCAAAAAAGCACCACAGATCATGGCAGAAAAATCAAGGAGGAGTAAAATACACCAGAAGCATGAAAAACATATGGGAAAATGACCGGGGGAAAACTAGTTTCTCTAAAGTAATATTGACATCCTAACAGACGTTACAATATTATAAGAAAATCTTCAGGATAAGGTAAAACACAGTTGCTACTTTCTGGGACAAAGGCGCAGTTGGCACACAAAGAATTCACTCTGCAGTGGTCTCCCAGACAATACACCCTGCAACCTCGGCACGCGCGAGAATTGAAGGAATGGAGGGTCAGATGGGATGGAGGCTCCGTGGCCATGCTCAACATGCTGTTGTACCCCCTTGCAGGAGAGGGGGACTTGACAGTACGATGTAGCCAATAAGCCGCATTAGCAGCTGTCCAACAAGAAAGACGGCAGTGACTGAGCCAGCAACAGTGGTGAAACTGCTCTCCTGAGGTGAACCTTGCTCATTATAATACCAACACACACACCCATCCCAAAGTTACCTGCCTTCAAGGCATGACCACTCCTATTGAGCATGTGTTCTCTATTTTATTGACTATATCTTTAATACTTAACCAAGAGAATTTTGTACCAATCATTAAAGGTATGTATGACTAGAGTCACTCAATCTCCACCTAAATACAAAGAAAATGTATAAAAATAAAATGTGGAGGGAAGAAAGTTAGGGAAGACTCCATTGTCACTTCTGGGATCATGCAACAGGCTGAACCTGTCTTCTCCCCCATAGAGACGCCTATTGGTTAAGAACCTCTTTTTATGTGCATTAAATAATCAATTTACACTAACAGTTACTAAGAACTGATTATCTATATTGTTCTTCACAGAATCACAGAA
>VZTO01017804.1:0-31512 GCA_013400615.1 Syrrhaptes paradoxus
GTCGGCTCCGAGCAGCTGAGCTCACGACTAACTAAATAGCTAATATGAGTTTAATGTCCCTAGCTACTAAAATCTTATAGTATCTGCGGTACGTTTAGAAGAAGCCCATCATATTTATCTGACTTTTACTGCTTTTTGCACTTTTTGTCTGAACAGGCTTAAACAGTGAGCACACTGTTATACATTAAACAGGGCAAATAAAGTTATTAGAATAGCTGTAGAGTAAGTACTGACAACATTGCTCTTCTGGACACAGAAAAATACCTGATGCATGCCAGCACAAGAGAGCAAAACCAGCACTTACTGAGCTCTCCTGGGTCCCAATGGCTCCACTGTTTCTTGCTGTCTCCTAAGATTCATGCCAGAAATTAAGGGTGATGGAACACAAAGCTTCTCTTGGACAGAGGCTGGAAGGCTGTAACAAATACTCTCCTTCCCCTGCTTTTCTGATTCAAAGTCTTCAGAGGCAAGCCAACAGCAGAATGGCTCTAAATTCAGACATACCAAGTAAAGCTGTTTTCTTCATAAATCCTGGAAATCCCAAGAAGTTATAATGTTAGTTGCATACAAGCGATACAACATTTCCTCTTGAGACATCTTTTCTAAATTGTATCTCATGCTTGAAAAAACAACATCTTCTTTTGAGGCTAAGTGTCACTTTCATTCTCCTTCCCATGTCTGGTTGCTAGAAAGAGATAATATTTCAGTCAAAGAACATAAAATTATTCACCTCCCAAACAGTTAATTTTCAAAACCTAGAGAAATTTTGAGATTAGTTAAAATCATAATTACAATCAAAGTAGAAGGCGACTCGTCATGGTTTAGAAAGGTCAGAGGGACAGTTTTTTGTTAAACACCAGGTGGGCTGAGGCAGGGACAGGAATGGTTTCACTCACCACTTAGGGTCATGAGCAAGAAACTGACACAACTTGTGAAGAACAAAAAAACCCCAATTAAATTTATTGACTATTTACAACAAGAAGCAAAATACTGAGAGGGAGAAACCACATCTTAAAAAAGCACTTCTCCCCCACCCCTCCCTTCTTCACAAAGCCCAAAGGCTTTGTTCTGTACCTTCTCCCCCTGAGTGGTGCAGGGGGCAGGGAATGGGGGATGCAGTCAGTCTGCTGCTCTTCCTCCTCAGGGGAGGGCTCCTCACAGTCTTCCCGGCTGTAGTGTGGGATCCCTTCTCACGGGAGAGTCCTTCTCATGCTGCGGCATGAGTCCTTTTCCACATGGGGCCACAGTCCCCTTACGACTGCCCGGCTCTGGCGTGGGCTTCTCCATAATTCCTATGTGGGGTCCTCCACAGCTGCATCTTCTCATGGGCTGCACCAAGGGACAAACCGTGCGTCACCATGAATCTTCACCACGCTGCTGGGGAAGTCCCGGAGATGCTTCTTTCCTTTCTTGCTTCCCTTCTCTGACTGGAGTGTTGTGTGGTCCTTCCTCTCAAAATCTTGCTTCGCTCTCCGCGTCAGGTCTTTATCAGTCCTGAGGAAACTGACTCTTGGGCAAGTCATGGCAGAGGCTTGGGCTATGGCAGGTCATTTCGCAGAAGCCAGGCAGGCAGCTGGGCAGCGAGGATGGTCCGCCCAAGCTGGGCCCTGTCCAGGGCCGTGCCAACCCCATTGTTCCGTGCCCCTTCTTAAATCGGCAGAGGCGCCGATAGACTCAGCCCTGGCCTGGGGTGGGTCCAGCCTGAAGCTGGGAAACTTCACAGAATCACAGAATCACAGGGGCTGGATCCGTGGTCCTCCTTCCCCCACTCCCCCTCCCGCTTACCAAACGCTTGGAGCCAGGGGTGGGGGTGAACCCTTAGCAGTCACTTACAGGAGCCACCACTGCAGCCCCTCCCTTGCTGCCAGAGCAGACTGGGAGCTGGGGGAACTCTTGACAGTTACTTACAGGGACCACTGCAGCCCCTCCCTGCTGCCAGCAGAGCTGGAGTCCAGGGAAACCTTTAGCAGCTACTTACAGGAGCCATTACTGTGGCCCCTCCTTGCTACCCAACAAACCCACCATACAAAACCACAACAAAATTATATTTTTGTGTTCTTTGAATAAACCTAATGACAGACACCAAGCTATCACACATATCAAATCATGCCTATTTTAGTTTCTTTCCTATCTGAGTGTTTGAACAACTTTTCCTAGTTTGTGGCTTTAGGATTCATTAAGCCTTTAGACCAAAGCTAGCAACATGGTGTCATGATGAGATGTCCTTCAGTTAAGGCTTTAGTTGGAAGTGTTTAGGTGGTAAATTGATGAATGAAGATGTTTAGTAACCTGGATATTTCTAGAGTTACTCAGTCTGACTGTGCCCTCTCTAAAACATCCCTAAGAATTTTAATCCATATATCACACAGGGCTCAGCATGAAGAAGAGTTCAAGTAAACAGCCCAGAGTTCAATAAAACTATGTGCAAGGTTTGGTAAAAACTCTTGGAGTCCAGTCCAGGAAGACTGGCTCAGAGGAGCAGGCATGTTAACTGTTAGCCAGGATGGTACTTACTGGTTAAGAACACATGTCATTGTAAAGATCTTTATATCAGGTACTCAGTTAGAAGAACATGGAGTTGTTAATAACAGTGAGCTCAATATGTGACTGGGAAATCTGTGTGTCCACATGCATGAATAATTGTGTATTTGGCTGTATTAAAAATGTGACCTAAATTGTGCTTGGGTTAGTGTATGCCCTCACAGAGCCTTTGTGGTTTCCAAGTCTAACCACCGTGTTGATATGCTCACTGGTTTGGTACCCTCTGTGTGCCTCTGTTAACTCAACTGGAGCCTGAGCTGGCATTGCCACTTAGAGCCAGCAGCCAGGCTGTTGTGAAAATGAATAAATCAGCAGAACGTGAGGGGTACACATTTCTCTGGGCTTCACAGAAACATATTTGCCCCACTCAGACACATGGCTTTAACCCTTTGAAGATTTCAGTGGCTTCTCTTTGAATAATTGTTTCTCTTTTGTTTCCAAACTCTTCGCAAACTTTCTGCACCTTTTCTATTGTCTCCTGATCAGTACGAAGAGGTCAACTCCCACATTATGATAATTTTCATTTGTATTGCCAAATAAAGACTTTATTTTTCATTCCCTGTCCACTGATCCACCTATTTTAAGATGATTTCTCTAATCACTCCTTAAAAGTCTCCCTTGAACACAGAACACTCAAACTATTTCACCAACACTATTTCACCAACAGACTACTCCTTACAGTGTTGAAGGAGATTAGTAGAAGGATTTATAGTTTTCCACACTGGAGCAGGAGTATGCAGGCTCTGATTCAGTAAGAAGAGAGGGAAAAGGTCTTATTTTAGTTAGGGTATGATGATGGCTCCTTCAAAATGACTGCTCTGGGGAAAATGCTAAAGGAATTATTCCCCCTGCCCTTTCTCACCAGCTGTGTGAGATGCTGAAGTTATCACCTGTGAGGGAATTCCAAACCTTGACTTTGCAGCCCATGGGAGCTGTAGATATCCTGGGAAGAAAAAGCCCCCATCCCATATATGCCGCCAAGTTCAAGGTAAAACAGGGGAAGGAACATTTCTCTCTTGCAGAGCAGACCTTTAGAGGCAAAAGGGCTTTTTCCAAGGAGGGTAAGAAAAGCATTACCCCTTTAGTATTGTACGAAAAGCAAGAGACTAGACTATACCTGTATCGTCAAGGCATAGGTTTCTTGCCTATTCTGGCCTCAAGTGTATGTAAACATAGCAACTGATAAAAATTTGTACTGCAATGAATTTTTTTTCTATGTTTACATAGCATTTGATTCCAATGGGCCTTCTATGCCTCTTTCGTTTTCATTTCTGTAAAATAAACAACAAGAGATTTACTATGTCTATGGGATTTCCCCACCTAGGCAGGCAGCCACTCAATGCTCATGAAGCTCACTATAATTTTTACTCAGCTTGGTCCTCATTTGGGCTTTAACTGATATTTTGCCATCAGGAAAAACCAAACATGATTCTGGGTCATTTTATAATGAAATTCTTTGTTCATGAGGCTTTTGAGCAACAGTGGAAAATTAAGCTAAAAGAAGCAAAGATAAACCTTTAGGAAACATCCAATGACTCTCTGTTTAGATAGTTATTTAATTTTTTTTGACCACAGTAATCTTATTTCTGCAATGGCATATCTGTAACCAGATGGCAGGATTCGTCAAGCAGTACCTATAATTGCCAGTGCTCTGAAAGTTTTATTAGCTAGTAATATTCCTGGTGAAAGGCAAACATGCAAAATGAATAGAAATTTATTTTCTTTAAGTATGGAGGTTTAGGAAAGTTAGTTTTCCAAATAATTTTTCCAAGCTGTTTCTGTTGTCACACTGAGGCCCTTGCATGTGTTTCAGGTCAGTTCCAGATAAAACTGTTTCATTTTTAGAAATGTATATAAATGAATAAACCCTCTATTTCCTTGGCATGACGTAGAATTCTTCCCCTGAACCCTTACAACTTCTGGCTCAATAGCTGAGCCAGAGAGCTGGCTCATGTCTAGCTTATATCCCAATTACTATTCTTCTGTAACAGCACAGGGAATGCAAGAGATAGCAACCTAGATGGAAAAGCAACAGGCATTAGAATTTTTATTTAAGATCACTTTCTTTTAGTTTAGAATTGTTGATCTCATCCAACTAATTTAAAAGTTATGAGGGGACTTTCACATAACTCACCTCCCACCTACAACCCTTATGGACTACCAAACATCCTTACACCAAGCAGCCTGCAAGATGGGAAATTAAATTGTTCAAAACTGATCCTGCTGGTGAGAACAAATTCTGATGCTTCTTCCTTTCCCACCCATGTGCACGTGTGGGTTTCAGCAGGGCTGTAGATGGGGGGAGCAGGGATATTGGGGGAACAAACCTCTAAAGCTTGGTCTCATGCCATCTGTGATTTTGGGGAGGGACCTGTTTCTTCCATGTAAACTATTTAATCAGGGTCAGCTTGACCACTTTCTGAACAGTCACCATACTTCAGCTATTGATTTTTTTTAGGTCTTAAGGTGAATGTCCAGGGTTTCAGATTGTCTGTCATAGAGCAGGACAGATAATGCTCAGTTATGGGCAATTTGTTCTTGAATTAGAGTTAAACAAAGAGTGGTTTAAAGGCACTGTGCATGCAGTGAATCTCACAGACTCTGCAGAGGTTTGGAAAGAATGGCTTTATTCCTAAATTAGGCAGAAGTTGTGGATTTCTGTTTCCTTTTTTAGTGCCATATTTAAATGCTAAAATCAATCCTACCTGCAGTACAGGCAGTCGATATATATCTGCATCTCCCATTGACTTCCACACAGCATGTAGGCACGCAAAATTTTAATGCAAATGCGATGTACTTGCCTGTAGTCGACCAGCGGAGTTCTTAGTCCGGCGTGAGGGGGGCTCAATGCTCAGCGCGCAGAACTCTTGGACACCAGCCAGACAAGTCAATTATGATGAGGGTAAAAGCCATTTATTATGTGTTGCGCACTTACTTTTATACTAATTTTTTTCAAACTTAGCAGCTGCTAATTGGATACAATAATTTTAAATTCTTAACAACAAAGTCACTATTGGCTATTCTGGATCCTGGGAAAGCTGCCTTCAAAGCTATGTCAACACCACCTCTAAAATAACTTAGTTGTGCTAATTATCTTCCCTCAGATTCCCCTTATCTTTCTTGTATTCAGTATAATTGGATACCTTTGGACATCTGGTTATTTTTCTTCTTTCCCAGGATCCTCTATCAACCTTATTATTACAAAGTCTAAAGTTAGTGTCATAGCTAAAATTCCACCTTAACACAAAACACCACTACATTTAGGATTCTCTATTAATCTTACAATTATAAAGTCTAAAATTAATATAATAGTTAAAACTCTATGTCAGCATAGAATGCCCCTACACTTGCCTAAAGACTTACAAATTTACAAATAAGGGCTAATAAATTTTGTGGAAAGCATTAATTGAGCTATGAATAGTTATGGTTTTAAAAGACTAAAAACCTGATGGTGCCCCTTTGTTACAAGCTTCCCCAGCATTGCATGTACTGCCACATATCTAAAGAAAAGATATCCATTAGAATATGCATATAGGAGCTATTGGCTAATCCAGCAGTTTTCCCAAGGTCTCATAAAAAATTATTTGCTCGAATTCTCAGCCACCAAGGAGCTTCAGGTGTTGCTAGAAATAACTCATACCAAGTGGGCTCCCAGTGTCTTGTTCTCCAATCAAGGAAGGTGGGTGCATTGGTCTTCTCCACAGTCTTATGGAATTCTTTTAACCCATGTGGACTCGAGACCCCCAGATGCATTCCCTTCCTTGCAAGGCAGTTGTAAAGGTCATACCTTAGTAAACGGAGAGGTTCTGTAACCCTATACAGAAGGGGGACTTGAAAATATCTAGAACAGGAAAAGACTCCAATGTAACAAGCTGTCGTGGTACATTTTTAATATACAATTTTATGTTAGCCAAGGGCAAATCATGGTTTTTTTTCTGACCCTTTCTGATTTGGTGGCTATTTATGGTTATTATTTCAATATGTGCATTTCAGAGAAATCAAGAGACCTCACAATAACTTTGAAGTGCAATATGTTACTTTTCAAATATGCCAGTTTGCTGCCTACAACATTCCCTATTGCTGCTCATAAACCTCAATTTTGCTGGATGCTGGGTCAGACTGTTCGGAAATGCAAAACATGACCACTGCTTGGATAATCTCCATCCTCACTTACAGCTGACTGTAGGCAATGCCAGCTCAGGCTCCCTGTGACTCCAGCAACAGTGTTGGTGTCTCTGAGCACTTCAGTAATGCCTGTTTTCTCAGGCAGGGCCTTGACACCAAAGGTAGCAGAGATATGTGATTAATGAAGGCACAGAGAGCCATCTGTTAAAATCTATGCAAAATGGAAGTAAAACATTGTAAAATTAGTGCAGTCTAATTTTATCCCTCGTTGTGCTTACAGATCTGCCCAATACTCCTGTACAGTAAGGGGAGATGCTACTGTTTTGGTTGACAAGGGAAGTCATCAAGGATCAAAATCCATATCCTTGTTTTTTAGCTAATAGCCTGTAGGTACTGTGCTGATCGAGGATGAGGTGAGGCTAATTATCTCCTGACAACACAGGGGCACAGCACATCAACAGTCCATTCCATGTGCTGGCTCCAAGTTTTCTCTCCCTTGGGCCAGTATGCCTGATGTGCAAGGAGCATCAGGATACTGAAGTGTGGCCAAGGCTTCCTTGTCCTCTTCAGAGAGACTTTACTCTCCCATCCCTCTTCTTTCCATGTTGCTCCCAAAAATGTGAAGGCTCTGCAGCTTTCAGGTGTTATCTTGGCCTGAGGTGGTATGTTTTCCTCTTGGTAGAATTTCAGTTTCAGAGAGAGTTCATTCAGGGTACCTATAGCTGGGCCACTGCGTTGCCTTTGGTTTTATGTCAGGCTTTCCAAACATCTGTAAAGTTTTCACTTTTTCTGTTAAATCATCTTGTTCTTGCTATACTCCCCGTAGTTCCACTATGGAGATAAAATTCCTAAGCAAATCAGCTCAACACTCCTGCTCTCTTCCAACTCTTTAAGCCCCTTTCCAAACCCCGTATAAATCTTCACAAAGTCTTTGAACTTAACTGCTTATTTGAGAAATCACTGGCCTGCCTTTTAAAAGTTTTTTTGAGTATTTTTCTTATTTGCAGTTGTAGGGAAGTTAAAAAAAGCATTTCTGGGAACTATCCTGGCAGCTGACATAATTTTTCCACCGTCCTATAACTGCTTTTAACACATAGGGCACCAAGTGGACTTGCACTATTTTCCATAAGATGATCTCACAGTTCTAATAAGAAGACAATCAAGAATTCTTACAAAGGTTTCAATTTCAGATATTTAATATTTACAACTAAACAAAAATACTGAAATTGTTCCTTGTTTTCATTTTCCAGAAGTGGGATGGGGTGGAGAGAGGGGGAAGAAATGAGATAATACGAACAGTTTCCTATTTACTGTCATTCTTTCCTTCCCTCTAATGTGTCCCAAATAGTGCACAGTTAACAGCTCACCTAAACCTCACCACTCCCCAAGCAGGGGAGCAATGACTGTGCAGCTATATTAGTAACTGTGGATAAAGAGACTTGTAGTTTGGCAGTCCTGTGCAGAGCTGAAGTCCTTGGCTTGGCTCCAGCAGCAGAGGTTTGCCCCTTCAAGCACTGCTGAAACAACTGATCTTTTTTTCCTGAGAGAGAAAATGAGTTAGACAGGTATAGCTGACTAAGATTTTCCATAGAGCAATTTTTCAACCATTTCTGGTTTTCTTTCTTTAAAATATGGAGACAAGAGGATGATTATATAAAAATATTTTGCATGAAGCAAAATTTTAGGTCTGCATGAGTAGGTTGACTAGAGGTTGGGTTTTTTTGCCTGTAGGTCTGTGACAATGTCTGTTCTTGCTCGCAGGCCCTATTATCTCTCACTGCAAATGCACTCCATCTGTATGACCTGTCAAGGCTTTCCCAAACCAAGCCAAACAAAAGTGTTTAGCATTTCTGACCCAGCCTAGACAAAAACCAAAACCCTCTAGCAGTGGTGGGGATCCCCAGGCCCTCAGGTAAGGTTTTTATTCCTGCCCCTCCTCAGGAGGAAAGCAGAGCTGAGACTGGAAACGCTGGGAGGAGGCACTGTTGTTTAGCTCACTCTGCTTTCTGAATTGTGTGGAGGTCCACCAGTTCTTGATGCTGAGATGACACTTTGAAGGGATCATAATGGCAGCTCCTGACAGTTCATTAGTGCCATCAAAGTGTTCTACCCATCCATTAAATATCCTTATCCTTGGTGAACTTAATGTTATCTTACTTAGGATTGTGTTCCTGTGTATCGGGTGTCTGTGCCCAGGTGCTGGTGATGGTGGGCTGCAGGGCAGCCTCTGTGAGGAGAGGCCAGGGCTGCCCCATGCCAGACACAGATGGTTCCTGCTGGTTCCAACAGACCCACCACAGGACACAGCTGAGCCCCTTGGCCAAGATGGAGGTGCCTCTGTGAAAGCATATTTAAGAAAAGGTAAAAACTGTGCAGCAGCTGTGAGAGGGAGGAGCAAAAAAATGTGAGAGAAGCATCCCTGCAGACACACAGGTCAGTGAAGAAAGCAGGGAGGAGGTGCTCCAGAGGTGCCCTGGAGCAGAGATTCCCATACAGTCCCTGGAGAAGACCATGGCGACCTAAGTTGTGCCCCTGCAGCTCGTGAAGGACCGTGGTGGAGCAGAAACCCCCACTGCAGGCTGTGGAGGACCCTGCACCAGAGCAAGTGGATGTGCCCTGAAGGAAGCTGCAGCCTGTGGACACCCTGCACCAAAGCAGGCTCCTGGCAGGACCTGTGGCCCCATGAAGAGGAGCCCATGCTGGAGCAGTCTGTTCCTGACAGACTGTACCCTGTAGGAAAGATCCATGCTGGACTAGTTCATGAAGGACTGTCCCCTGTGGGAGGGACACCACGCTGGAGCAGGGGAAGATCGTGAGGAAGAAGGAGCAGCAGAGACTAAGCATTGTAAATCATAACCCCCATTCCTCGTTCCCCTGCACTGCTTAGGGGAAGGAGGCAGAGGAGTTAGGAGTAAAATTGAGCCTGGGAAGAAGGGAGGGATGGGGGGAAGGTTTTTTTAATTATGTCTTTGTTTATTACTATCCAAATCTATTTTTAATTGCAAATAAATTAAGTTAATCTGCTACAGTGCGCCTCTCTGTTCACACTATGCTGCTGGTAACACCAGCTTCTACCTACTCAGTGGTCAGAAAGATGTCTGAGTCACCTTGCTGCACTCCAAACATCAGCTAACTGAGAGGAATCTCTTGGAGGTACTCATCAGCCTGAGCTTGCAGAAGCAGATGGAGGGCAGCGCAATTATCTGGCATTTGGACAACGGAGGCATGACCTCCCTGGCTGCTGTCATCAGTTGCTGGAATCAGAGGGTGGTTTTTTGCCACATCCAGTTCTCCTAGGGAGCCCATGTTACTGTACATGCACAAAACCATTAAGGATGACCGTTTGTGCAATGATACACAGCTTTGTCTGACATCGAAACTAAATTCTTGCCCTGACAGAAAAGGTGGGCCCCTTGTTCCAGAGTAACTAATGAGGAATGGAGATGAGAGCAAGGGCTTGGAGCTGGTAGGAGGCAGTTGTCAAGCTGGAAGGAAAAGGGTTATTCTTTATCCATGAGCATCCACCATCTAGGACAGGAAAGGTTTAACAGGTCTACATTTCTGTTTCCCTTCTTAGCCACTGAGTCCTGGAAGGACTTCAAAGACAAAGGAGACTTCTCCTGGGATTCACAGTGGAATGAGAGGGAGGGAAAGAATGGTTTCCCAGCTGAAGGGGATAGATTTGTGGTTTCTGAGCTGAGGACCTGACATTAGAGAAATGGGAGATATTGGGATTTTCTCAGCCAGGAGTAGGAAGGTTTATCTTGAGGTAAGGGACTGTGGCACCAGTGATGATTGAGAGAGGTAGGGAAGTGTTTGCCTGTTGGAGATCCCATGACTGCCTATTAAGCCTGTGACATTTTGTAAACATGGCCTACTCATGCTTGTCCCCAGCTGTCTGTTTGTAAGTGAAGAATAACTTTGTGTAATATTTATTTATTTATTAATTAGGGAACAATTATAATCTCTTTGTAAAGAAGTCCCTGGGATGTGTACAACCTCTCTTCTCTGCATTGAGGAGCACAAGTGCTCTTGCCTAGTCTTCCTTGGCAGCTGGGTTTACAATTTTCCCCATGAAAAGGATGCCATGGGTGGTTTTGTCAACAATCATAATCAGGAAGGGCCTGTTGAATCTGATGCGAGGAGGAGGAGGAAACTCTGCAGACATTGGTACCACTTCTATCACAGTCACTGCAGCAGCCTCTGTGCCATTCTCACTAACATCCACCATGGCCTTGTGAATTGCCTGCAAGGGAAGCAAGGATTAAAATCAAGGTACAGAAGAGTGAGAAGTAACTGGGGATGAATGTGCTTCTTTAACACTGTGAAAGGGTAAATTTCAAAAGCACAGAATGATATAGAACTGGTGTGAAAAAGATACTAATGTCCAGCCTTTCCAAGACAACCAAAGTTTGCTCTGGGTTCAGGGATAGTTTTCTTCAACATTGGCAGAGTCAAACCTGGCAGCTTGCAGAGACTGAGAAGCATAGAGAAAATTTATTGTTTTGTTGTTTCTCAGAGTAAGATTTTGTCCTTAATATTTAACACAAAAGAAGGTTTTCTTTTGCATAACTTTCTGTGCATGCAAAAAAATTCTTTCTGGAAAGGCACAATAGTGACAAGCTTTATAAGGTGTCTTTCTGTAAGACAGCCCAGTGATATTACTTGACTTTACAGGGCTTTCTATAGTAGCTATTTCTATAGTAGGTACCAAATTCATATTTCTAAATTAACTTGATCTTATTTCATTGGTTTTTGTCAGCCCTTTGGTTTTTTTCCTTCATTGTCCGTAACACATCTGAAAATTCCTTTCCTGAGATCCTGTTACCTTTCCTCCGTTCACTTGTACTATATCTGCAATCTAGGTTTTTATACTTGTAATAATTCAGTGTGAGGAATCAGAAAGTCATTAAATAATGTAGGTTAGAAGGACCTCTAGAGGTCATCCAATGCAAACAAGCACCCTACTCTGACACTAGATAAGGTGGCTCAGGGTCTCATTCAGTCAGGATCCGAGTATTTCTAAGGATAGAAATTTCATAACCTCTCTAAGTAACTGATCCAAGTTTTTGATCACGCACATGTTGAATTTTTTTTCATTATATCTGATAAGAATTTCCCATTTTCTATCTTGTGTGCATTGTCTCTTGTCCTGTCACTGTGCACCTGCAAGAAGAGCCTGGGTCCATCTTCTCTGCATCCTCCTAAGAGGTATCTGTAGACAGCACTAAGAACCTCCCTTCACCTTCCCTTCTCCTGCCTAAACAACTCCAGGTCTCCCAGCCCCTCCTCATACATCCCACGCTCCAGCTACACAGCCATCCTGCTCAGCCCCACTGGACTTGCTCTGCTCCAGTATGTCCACATCTCCCTTGCACTGGGGAGCTCCAAACTAGATGCAACACTCCAGAGGTGGTCTCACAAGTGCATAATAGAAGAGAAGGATCATTTCCCTCATGACACAAGACATAGATATCCTGGAATACTAGGGAAATCACTTTACTTGCCTGTGTGCCAGTTTCTTGTTTGTTGCAGAAGTCTGTTGCCCATATAAATGCTGAGGTGCTCAAATCATGGAGCAATGAAAGTGTTTACATAGGATAAGAATGACTGTTCCAGAAAATGTAATAACTATGATTCTTGTCATGCATTAATTATTTTACACCAGATTTTTGTGATCTTATTCCTGATATTTTTTACAGATGTATTTTCTTCTTCAGAGATTTTCCAGTGAATTTGCAGGATTCCTATGCAGTAAACAATCTAATATTAAACTGTAGGAACAACAGCCATTTAATCCCTGACATTCTCCTTCCTTTATTACCATCAGTGAGCCATGACTATACTCCAGAAGCGGGATCAGCCTATTTGCAGAGATAAAACCCACATGTAAGCAAGGCAAATAAATCTCTTTATTACAATGTCTGTTTGCGTACTTACTTCGGAAACCTTCAGAAGAGTTTTTTCTGCCACTCCAGAGAGATCAGCCTGGTCACTGAACACCTCTGTCACACCCATTTTCTCAAACAGGCTCTTAACATCGTAGGAGCCAGAGATGGAGAATTTTGGAAGATCCAGGTAGATTTTTCTTTTTTAAAATAAATTAAAAATGTGAGTTTATTATTGCAAGATCCCTTGATGCAATAGCTCTTTCATGTATACACCCATCCCAAATACCCGTGGAGCTAAGGCTTGGCTTTCTAAGACAGTGATAAATCCCACGTTAGAGAAGCAGAAACTGGGGTAGCTGTCCCATCAGCCACAGTCTGCAGTGATGCAGGGACACAGTGCTGGTTTGTGAAAGTGGCTGGCTGGAAAGTATCATCCAGACTGGAGCAAAATAAATTGTATTTTCTTTTGAACTGGACTCCTCCTACTCAAGGCAGGCTCCTGACGACAATGCACCCCTATGCAGGATCCTCACAACTGGTAGCACTCCCACTGCTGTGACTGGGGGACCTGAGGACAGGGTTCTCCTTACATACAAAAGTGCCCTGTACCTTGTCTGTTTTAAAGAACCTACGCAATGCTTGTTCCTCAAAGATGTGTTTAGCAACTCATTGTGGCATCTTAAGTTTACTTTTGCTGGATGAATAGTTATGGCCTTTTTGATATTTAAACAAAGCAGCAGTTAAAAGATTACCTTTTCTCAAGTGATTGCATCCAGTTAGACACTGTTTCTTTTAGCAGAGCATCCTCCACCTGGTTCATTGACCCTTCATCAGGCAGAACAAACAATGCGGTAGCGTTTCCTTTGTATGGGATTTCAACTACCCAGCAAGACAACTTCTCATCCCTATGGATATTAAAGACTTTGTTTTGATGCATCATTTTGACCTTAACAGATTTCTTGGCATCCAACAAGAAGTCATCATCTCTGGTGGTCAAACTGTTGAAAGGTTTTTCCCAGTAGCCTTTTGATAAAAGAATGAGTACAGAAATGAATAAAGTGAAAAAGATACTAAAAAAGGCATGTCACATTAGTTGATGCTTAATATACTGTATTTGAACAGTAAAGGCAACAACAAGCTTATTTCAGTTTAAGGATGCTTGGTCCCTGGCCATGAAAAGAAGCTTTGCATAATTTCAATGGTTCTAATAAAAATCACACACAAAAAAATATAGGCTGAGGGTTGCCATGGAAAAGACCCAAGCCTTTGCCTGCTAAGGCATTGGTAAAACTTCCACAGACTCTCACTATACAAGCAGCAGGTTTATTCCTTTCATACAAGTATCATCTGTATTTGACCATGTCCTGCACAGCCAAACACCTGTGCATTCCAACAGGTCATCATAAGTTTCCAAACTCATCCCTTCTGAATATTTTCAGCTCTGAACCTGGCTTAAAAATGATACTACACTGATCAGTACTTCTACAAGTTCTTTATTTCTTTTTTTTTTTTACTCATATAGAAAATAATTCTTCATACCTGGCTTTCAAATATTTCCTTATGTCATTTAAAAGTAGAAAGACACATTTTAAATTAGATGATAGAATAGATTCACAGTGTGCAGAAAGTTACATTTCTTTTATCTGGATAGGACTTCCAGAGCTTATATGTGTAACTGATACTCATGTTTGTCACTCACCTTTAAAGAAAATGTAGTTAACCAGAACCATCACAGTGTCTGAATCAAGACTCTTCAGTAAACCAACAATTTTCCCATGGGTTTTTGTTTCTATGTACTTATTGATTTCCTTTATAGCCTCTGGAGAATTCTGGAAGTTACTAGAAACAGCTTCAGAGTAATAAAAATTTGTGATATCATCCAAGAATTTTTGGAGCAGTTTCAGACGATCGTCTATGAACAGGGCATTGCCCATGCTCAGCTGGACTTCCCGGTGAGGGTCGTTCAGCAGCTGGAGGACATGCTGAAATCCCTCATGGATCTCCTGCTCCTCCATCTCTGTCAGGTTGAAGGTGAGGCCTTTGTGCAGTTGACTGAGAGTGTTTGATTTGGCCCCCAGGGACAGCATTGCAAAGGCAGTGGAGATGCTCAGAGGAGAGAAGAAAATGTTCTTGTTGTCTGCTTTCTCTCTGATCTGCTTGTAAAACCTAAATGCGAAGTCAGCATTGCTGGGGGCTATCTTGACATGAGCCAAGTTTTCACCTTCATCCTGAAAATGGTCTTCTGGGGAATGGAATATTTTTTGGTTTTGCTGTTCATCATTGAGGTTGGACCTATGCTGACCCTGGGCTTGAAGTCCAAGAAGCAACAAACACATATACAATGCAGACTTCATTTTTCTTCTGAACAGCTCTGGTAAGAAAGAATAGAGCAACTTTTAGATCTAGAGAATTTTGTCTTTGTATACTAAATACTGATTTTGAGATGTCAGTCTTTAGTATTACTGGTCTATTTAGAAATACTCTTCTGCTTAGCCCCCTGGATAATCTATTGCTAGTCAATTCTATCATTTTCTGATCAATGAGCAAAGGAAAAAAGATATTAATGTGACTCCATCAGGAAAGAATAGTTGCTGTGTAGGCTTTTCTGAGTTATTATGTCTGAAATAGTTCCTGCCTCTGACCAGCATGGCCTCATTGCTCTAAGTGCCTTTGGATGCATTGCTGAGTTCATGTATTGGCCTCCATGTATTTGGTAAGTACTTTGGCAGAGGGATCAACTTTTGCTGATATGTTTCTGTAGTATCCATGTTCTTGTAATGACTTGGGTTTTCAAGCACTGCAGTGGTACAGAGGCACTATCAGTTACAGCTGTGAATAAAATCCATCTAAATGCTCACCCCTTAAGCTGTTTATATCTTTCTGCCTCGTGTAGCAGCTCTGGACTCAAGAGCTATATTATTTCAAAATATTAGCTTAAATGTTTCAGAAAATTGAGAATGATTATTGACTCTCTCTATGGCACATAAACTCTCCATGAGGTTGCAAAGCCCAAGACTCAAGAGCTTGGGAAAAGCTATAGTTGGATCTGTCTTGCTGTGTACATGCAATTTGATGACCCTTCCTCTTCCTTTAACTCACATAAACAAATTCTACATAATCTCACAGTCTCCCTTTTGCCCTTTTCAGGGGAAGAACCATGAAATATACTAGAGAAGAATGTTTTCCATGGGGTGCCTCATATAAGTTATCTCAAATGACAGAAACTCAAAAACATGAAGTAAGCAATAGTCTGCAGGAAAACAGATTCAAATGTTGCTCACAGCAGCTGTATACTTATTCTGGAGCATGGGATTCTGCCCTAGGCTGTGCTTTGGGCTGTGCGTCTAATGCCAGGTTCAGGTCTTACATCAGACTTTTCATGTGGAGTTGTTAATGCTGGGTTTGTCTTTTCTGGATGCCCAATGTGAAACAATGGCAAGATATCAGCTGTGGAAGTGCTGAGTATGGGAGCTATGCTCAGCATGTCTAAAATGCTGGATAAAAGCATTGGCTCTGAAAAAAAAAAAAAGACATTCTGAACGAAGGTAATTTTGGTCTGGTAAACACTCTTTTCTAAATTCCCCAAATCTGCTTTTGAGAGAGATTAATTTCTATTACAGGCTACTTGGCTACAGGTAGCCTCGTCTTTAGGCACACTGGAGGTGCAGGAATGCGACAATCTTTAGCCTTGCATCGTTCTCGGGTAGTCAGGGCATTGAAACTGCAGCTTAATTTACTCCTCTGAAAGCAGAGACAAGGTTTTGTTCTTCACCTTGATATTGACCGTTGAGTACTCATTTTGGATCTCATCTCTGGCCCCTATAGCTAGGAGCTGGATCATTGACTGAATCCTGCTTCCAACATTTAGAATGTGCTTCCAGTAGTTAAAATAATTTCCAATTACTGTACAAAATAAATTCACCTCAGAATTAAATATTGTGCAATAAATGGTAGAGATCACAGACAACATGAATTCAAAGACTTCTATGAAAGCTTAATATGGTACTTACAGAGCTGGACCTCTCTTTCACAGTGCTTCTTCCCTATTCTTCATTTTGATAGGTAGTATTAAGTTAATGTCCACTGGTAAATATTAAACAGAGCAAATAAGATCTATTTGTAAAGCAAAGACTGAGTAAGCTATTTTTACTGGACATGAACCATTGTAAGCTTCTTCCTGTCATACATATAGAATGATGCCAGCACCCAGCTCTAAGGGGAGAGAAAGAGCAAGGACCTCGATACTCTAGGGCTTGAAATAAACTGTGGGCAAAAGAGCTTTAGAAAACAGAACACTAGAAGAACTGGAAACACAAGACAGGGCCAAAGAAATGTCTGCTTATAAAAAAGGGTGCTCTGTCCCACTGAACTCTCTGCATAGGATATCCTGATGCTGTGTACGTGAGTACCCAAGGCAGCAGCAAGTTGTTCAGGAGTAGCTCCGTATCTCTATTTTGCCCTGCAGCATACACTGGAGGTGTGCCATAACTGTCAGTATTTGAAGGGCTCATTAAATTTTTAGATAAAGGAGAGTTGGGAGCACTGGTTAGCTTTCTGAGAAACTACTAAAGTGAAAAGTGAAGTACTGGCATGGCTTGAAAAATAGCCAAAATAAAAAAAAATCCAACCAACCAAACAAATGGAAGAAAGAAATGGGCAATCTTTACCATGGCAAAATGTTATCTGGGGAGAAGAGAATAGATGTTCTTAATCCCTTGCTACATGCACGTAGGACAGACATGATTTATACTCATATTAGGCATAACTTACACTGAGATCCTTCTCAGAGGCAGCTGAGAGAAATAGGCACAATTTAGCTATTTAGAAGGTTATTTAAGGATGAGATGCATGGCAGTCATCCTAATTAGCAATGACTAATTATTTCCATTGAATGTATATGATTTCACCCCAGGTAAATCTATGATTTATCTACACGTAGGAACCTACCCACCATAGTTATTGATGTGTAACTGCTGTCTCTTGCAAAATAGATGCAGAGTTGGTCAGAACATATTTCTGCAGAGAGGTTTTTCCCAGAAAGTTTATTGCAGTATTATGTAAAATGACCAAGGTTCAGCAGGAGCAAGTATGCTGTTGCTTAACTTTAGCAAAGGCAAGCTATTTTTCTCAAGTCTAGGCCTGTCTACACAGATAGCATGAGTCTTTCAGCCCAGCCTGAATGTTTGGCTAACCATCTAAAGGATGCTACTGTTTCCAGGGAGGAACTGCTGGGAACAGCAGAGCTTCTGCAGTCACTTCTCTATTTTCTCCCAGGACATGCAGCAGCACTCAGCATATCAGGGAGAGAGAGGAAAGTTGCTGCTGTACCTACTCACCACTCCGAGGTGCCAGTCCCTCTGACTCTGGCCCAAGTCTATTCCCAGGCAAGGTTAAGACCAGCAGTCACATCAGAACCACAAATGATAATTTTTGTCTGCAAACCTCAAAGTAATCAGCTTCTCAGCAATTCCAGATAGTTCAGCATCATTAATGAATGCATTAGTCACACCTGGTTCCTTGTAAGTCTCCCTTAGGTCACAGGTGCCAGAAATAGAGGGTCTTGGAATATACAAGCATCTCCTGTTGAATACAATGGAAAATGAGGGTGAATCACCACACATGGCTATCACCAGTGTACCAGCCAGATGGCAGCGTCTGTGAGAACACAGGGAGGGGAAAGCAGTTTGTTACTTCTCTGCAGATTCCTGTTGGTGCAAATGGCTGTGCCCCAGAACAAATACCACTGTGAAATGTGAGACTAAATGGGAAAGTTTGTGCAGAGTTTTACAGGAAGGAGATCCATCCAGGGGAATTTCACAGACAAGGGTACAGAGGTCCTGGATGCTTCTAGATAAGCCATGGCTGGGACAAGGAGACTCCTGCTCCAGGAACCAGGGGAGTAATATAAAGGACTGACAGATGTGCTTTTCCCATTGGCCTGATAATGATCTACATGGAAGGAATTAAGGAATAATTTAATTATCTCTTTCCCTACTGTCTGCCAGTGGCTCTGCTCGGTTATGCAATGTGTCTTGGTTCCTCGTTACTCGATGAGTTTCATCCCATATCATTAACTTCTGTTGCTGCTTGGCTGTCAGATTATTACACACCAGCTTTGCAAGTTATGTTTCTGGGCAAAGGACTTCTGGCTGTGGAAATAAAACATCAGCGAGATGATAAGGATTGAGCAAGAGAAATGTGCACTTTGCATTATAAATCCTCATGCAGACGTTTCTTGTTGCCTTATAAAGATGTATCACTCAAGGTCTGTCTACAAAAGTTGATATGAATAAACATCTTGACATAAATAATTAAAATCAGGAGATTGTAATAATTGCAAAATTGCTGTAACTAGAATAAAAATCAAGTCCTCTCTGTATTTTTATCTGTTTCCATAAAGGACATCCCATGTCTTACAAATATTAATCCTTTTCTCCTTGGATATGGAAAGTTCTCTAGGCTCCATTTCAAAAGTCAGCATGACTGACAGAAATAAAAAAGCCGAAGGCTAGGCAAAAAGTCTGTGACAGAACTGGGAATAGAAACTAGATCTTTGTTTTCAGCTTCTTTCACCAATGCAATAGGAATTGCTGAACTAAAACTTCATATGAGCTCATAGTTTGCTGGATGAAAGCTGTATAGACAGAGTCAAACAATCTTATCATTTTCTTCTGTGATATATCACAGAAGGAAATAAAGTTCTTTTTTTACCAGGGTGTGATTCCATTTCTCATAACAGACATTTCACCTCAGATGATCACTTTTATCAGTTTGCAGAAAACAATATTTTAAGTTTTCTGTTTTGCCCATACCTAATCTCCTAGCACTGAAAGAAGATGTGTTTCCAAGAGCATACAAGCATTTAAGGTCTGATGTGAATTCCATTGGAGTCAATCAGCCAGCATTTTAATGTTCAAGATAGGTAATCTCTCACTGAGAGCTCATCTCAGATTTTACTGATGTATTTTCCATGAAGTTCCCAGATGAAGACATTAGAATTGCAGACTGCTTGACACTGCCAAGGCTTTTCAAAACTGGTTACTCTAAGTTTTTTTAAAAATCACTAGAATGAAAAAGGGAGAAAATAAGTAATAGCACATAGCTGCAAGATCAAAATTTTGCTCTCAAATTGAATTGTAGCTTCAATTTCTTTTTCAAAAGGTACATAAAACTCAAGTAGTTAAGACTACAGAGCAAAAACCTTAATTAAGTATAATGGTACAAGAATTTAGAGATATAGTGTATAACTCCCAGAATGAAAATAAATGACAGTAAAGGAAAGTGGTGGGTTCTCCTGAGTGTCAGGGAGGTTAAAGGCCAGCCCTTCCAGCACCTGAGCCTGGCTGGTGGCTCTGGAGCCCAGGGCCAGCAGGACAAAGGCAGCAGAGATGCTGACCAGGGAGAAAAAAACACTCTTGCCAGGTTCTTGAGTGGTTGCTTGCCTGTAAAAATGGAAGGCAAAAGGCTGTGTTGCGGGGATTATTCATTTGCAGGACCCCAAAAGATTTTCCTCTTGGGGGTACTGCTCCCACGATGTTTAGTTTTCTTATTCTGCTTGTGACCACTGGACTGTCAACAGCCAAGGACAACAGGCTCAAGTGCAGCAAAGGAGCATTGCATGCAGTCATGGGTAAAGGAAAATTAAAGTAAATTCAAGGTTTCTTGATCTAGTTGTAAATAGATTTCATATCTGGGTACCATGCTGGAAACAACTAAATTCATCCATCTGGCCCTGTGAGAACTTCTGTAGTTATTGCTTTGTCATGTTATAGCAACATTTGTCTTTCTGATCTGTCAGTAAAAGAATTTCTAAGAATTTTTAGCAACCAAAAAATACGAGTTTCCCTTTGGTCTGGCACTGTCTGTGAGAATGAATTTGTCACAGGGGATCTGGTTACATCTCTCTCATTCAGCACTAGTTTGACAGTGATATTACTGTGGTCATGGTCTGCTTTATTTAACACCACTGTCAGACTGGAGAAGTGGGGAGCTGTGCACTTCATCATGTCCATCTCTGCCTGCCTCTGTGCAGATGTTGGAAGGAGAGCAGCATGGCATTGGCCCTGTGTATGGAGCGTTTCTCCATGGGGGGATCCAGCTGCCAAGGGAGACTCTCCAATGGACTTTTCTGCCATCTCATTCCAGTTTGCAGAGTCAGGGCAGCACCTAACAAGCAGCTTTTAACAACTATCAAAAAACTGTCAGGTCCCTGAACCAGTGACAAACTTTCTGTTTCATAACAAAACTCTCGGTTTCAATATTTTTAAGGAAGGGGGCAGAACATGGAGGATGGTCAGTGGCAATGCGTCCGCAGTAAGTTGTATCCCATTTTAAACTATATTAAAGTTTATTCATATTACAATTCAATAGAATTACACTTGCCTGTTTTACACTTCATTATAGTTTCTATGTGCTCAGCTGTGAAGTGTTTGGGTACCTGCATCATCAAAGCATTGCTGTATCATTTGAGGAACAGCACAAACCCTTAATGAGGAGTAGCCTGCTGAAAATAAGCATGCACAGTCACTGTGACAGCAAAAGCACAGGACTGATGAGAAAAATATGTTACCAAAACACATCCATGGGAAGTACACGGCAGTCTCACAGTTTGTGACTTGCGGTAGTTTTGAAGAATGTTTCCTGAACTGCCTAATCTTATTCCACAGAAGGGCAAAGGGTGTCCAGTTCCATCATTTTTGGGAAATAGCTGGTGAAGGCCTATCAGCATAACATGGAATTTACTGGCATTCGAAAAAGGCAGATTGCCAGCGGAGGGGGAGCTCATAGGGCTGAATGACAGACAGTTTTCCCACCCTTCAGTTGGTCACTCTGTCTCTGTTTGTACTAGTACTTTGAGCAGTGCTGGGGCAGAGGCCTGGCCCTCAGCCTGCAGTCACTCATGTTCTTACATTTTTAGTACAGTTTTAGACACAGATGTCGCTCATGCCAGCTCTGATTCTTCCAAACAAATGCTAAACATGTTTCTGGATATATTTCCAAAAAACAGCTCAGATGTCTTGCAGGGTCAGAGTTAAACAACATGGATATGAGCTGTAATGAGCTGGTTGACTCATGGCTAGAGAACAGACCTTGGAACACTTTACAGATGTAAACTTTGGGGATATAATTAATCTCAATGTTTGTTTTACCCCTTCCAGGTATTTATACCCTATCCCTTCTGAACTTCTGTTTGTTGATGAAACACAAGAATAAATCTATACAGCAATGCCAGTAGCACCTTTTGGATGTTTAGCCAACTAAAATATTCCCCATCTCCCATTTAGCCACTGCTTCCACATAGAATGCTTGTGGAGAGTTTGTTACCTTAAAGAGGGACTCAAAGAAGCCAAAACAATGTGGGTAGATGCCATCAGCTTTAGATGCTATAAGGGTGAGTAAGGCAAAAGACTTGACCTTCAAAGGAAGTGTCTAGGCCTGGTCTGAAAGTGAGTGACTCCCCCAACATATGATTTAAAGCTATGTCTTCTTTTTCCTAGAAGCCCTGCCAATGTCACAAGATAACATTGCTTCAGCCACCACCCACTCAACAGTGTAGTTTGCAGTGAATTCATTAGCATTTATCCCAAACCCATTCTCCATCCTGTACACAAGGCAAATGCTCTAACTGCAGACTGATGTGGGCATGGTAACAGTCGCCTTGGAGAGTTTGGAGTCTATAGAGTAGCTCCTTTTCAGGTACTGATTGCTCTATTATCAAATTGATGTCATGACACTATAGACTCAAACTTCCGATTTAAAAAAATTAAACTCCAGATCACCTAACCAGGTATACTTAAAGAAATTGAATGAGGTTCAACACACTGAGTAGGGTCTGGGTTTTTTTAACCTAAGTCTAGGCTGCTCTAGTGCTGAGCAGTGTTAAATACATTTATCACTGTTAAACATCTGCTGTTGATCCCACAGATGGAACAGAGAGAGAGTCAGGCTGACACCACACCAGGCTGGCTGTGTTTCTGTCAGCACGCCTCCCTTTTCTTGGTGGTCCAGATCCTCGTAAGTGCCATGCCTTGGCTTTGGGTTTTGATTTTGATACTGCCTTGGATCCATAAGGCTGTGTCAGGAGAGAGGTGTCAAATTGGCACAGACAGACATCCTCAGAGAGGTGAGCAATCATTTTCTCATGGAAATACAACATGACCTTCCTCCATCAATGACATCCACGTGGAAGAGAAGAGCTAAGGCATCCCTGAGTGGACTGCATTTGTATGTTAATTTTCTGTGTCAGCCCTCCAGCACCAGGACCTGGTGAGAGCTGGCAGCAGCTGGAGCAAACCTCTTCATTTTCTTTCCTTCCTACCCACAAATCAGAAGTGGCCTCTTTGTTCAGTCTTTGTTTACTTACAATGTTTTAAATGGATTCTCTCAGCTGGATACTTACCTTCTTTTCAGAGATGGCATACACTGGTCACTAAAAGGCTGATTTATAAAGTTCTTCATAACTCATGAGTAGGTCTATCTCAGTGTTTACTTTCTAAGGGAAGAGGAAGCAAGAACAGTGTTTTTAAAAATGACCACACTCTTGCCTCACTTCATTGGAAAAATAAAATTGTTAGCAACTGTTTTGATATGAGTTTAATCACATTGAACTATAAGTGCATGAAGAATGCAATTCAAATCCATAAGAACAGCCACAGACCAGTCATTTTTCAGTGGGGTTTACAATTTTTCCCATGAAGAGGATGCTCTGAGTATATTGATCAACAATCAACAGCAAAAATGGATGGTTGAATTTTACAACAGGAGGAACAGAATGAGGAAGAAAATCTATGCCAGTGACTGTTGCAGCCTCTGTGCCATTCTCGTGAATCTTCAGCAGGGCCTTGTGAGCAGCCTGCAATGAAATACAGCAAGGATTAATGTATGTGGAGGATGGGGTGTGAAATGATTAACATTAGCACCAAGTTAATTCAGCTACTACCTCTCACAAAAATTGCTGGTAGGCCAGGAACCAGGAAAAAGGTCACTGTAGCCCACAGTGAGGTTTTTTTTGCAATGTAGTCTCAATAAGTAAAGTATTCTCATATTCAAAGTTTCTCAAAACAAGTTTATCCACCACAGACCTTAGGGACTGAACACCTTGTGGAATTAGTTGAAAGTAGAATATTCAAGCAAATTCACAAGGAGTGACAATTTCAGTGGGAAAGGAAGTTGGGTTCCAGAACTGCTCTGTATGTATCCTTAATAACACATACATTCCAGTTTAGCCAGTAGAAACTCAACCCTGATACAATTTTTTTTTTCATTTTTGTTGGGCATTTTTAATCTTTTTTCTTTTACTAGCCCCAAAATGTTAGAACATCATAATTGCTGCTTTCAGAATGGCTGTAAGAGTGCTAGCATTTCTCTTCCCTTTATCTGTTTCTCTTCACATTATTTTCAGGAAATGGGATGTTTTCCTCAAGTCTGGTCCATCTTACATGATCAGCACTCATCACGGTCTTCAATGGCAGCAGAAGTTTTAAAATAATTTGAAATTATAGAATGCACATATTAGGAAAAGGCCACTTTTCCTGCTAGATATGCTGATGTAAGGCATCCCCAACACAGATACCCATGGGCATTCCTTTCACATGCAGAAAATAGGCTGTATTTTGTTCCTGGGGCAAATGCTACGCCTCTTCCAATTTTGCCTGTTAGACATAAGACCCTTATCTCCAGGTCATGGAGGAGTCAGAAAGATTTTAGAGTTACTTTATCAGCTAGATGTTCTAGTTCACAGTATCAGGCAGCCCTAGCAATAAGTAAAATTTCACAACTCAGCTTAGGGCAAGAAAATTGTGTATTGAGGAATCCACAGACCTTGTTTCTGCTGACAAACTTACTTTTGAAACCTTCACATCAGGCTTTTCTGTGATTCCAGACAGATCAGCCCGGTCAGAAAACACGTCAGTTGCACCCAGATTAATGAACATCTTCTTTAAGTCATAGGTGCCTGAAATTGATAGTTTCGGAATATACAATTCTATCCTCCTGTTAATTCAAAAGAAAATTATGGTAATTATTGCAATCAAAGCATGCTTTGGACTGAAGACTTCCAACTTGCTGGTTGTTCACCTGTGCTAAAATGTTAGCCTTTTCATCTGAAAAAGATGGCAACAAAAAGAAGATGGGAAGAAGATGATCTAGAGAATGGGAAAGGAGAACGACTGTAGTTGGGCTTTCTTCTATGATTCTGCAACACAGTCACTTGGTGGGAAAGCAAACAGCAGTGGTGCCAGCACTTTTGGGACTAAGTTTGTGTTCTCTTTCTAGTCTTGAAAGTTTTTCTTCTGGAATTCACACCCCATTCCCTCTATGATTGCTATGTTGCAGTATTACCATTCTGAACACATTGTGTGTGTGACAAGAGAAATTGAGATACTTAACATCATCTAGAAAATGTCTGGGGTAAAAATTAAATTTCCCAGCTCACACATCTCTTCCCTCATCACAAACCACTTGGTCTTTCCCTTTGTACCTGTTCCATTGCTTAAGTCCCCAATCAACAAAAGGGGCAAGTAACTGTAAAACCTGATCATAATACTCAGATTTTGGATTCTGGCTACCTTGAATCATCAAATCAGAATTCTCTATTTACCGTCTTTTGAGTGATTTTTCCCATTTAGACACAGTGTCTTTTGTCAGAGCATCTTCCAACCGTTTCATTTTTCCTTCCTTGGGCAAGACAAACAGTGCTGCAACTTCTCCCTTGTAAGGAATCTGCACCACCTCACAAGACAGCTTCCTGTCAGAGTATGTTTTATAAAAGCCATCTCGAGCCATCATCTTCACTTCGACCGAGGTCTTCGCATTCACATGGAAATAATCCTTGTGAGTCCCCTTAATATTGAAAGGATTTTCCCAGTAGGCTTAAAACCAAAAGAGAAAGAATGTAATTGAATGCTTATTTCAAGGAGGATATATTAATGTAGTCCAGACTAATGTACACCATATAAACCCATGCCTGCAGATTTACACTCATACTTGAAAATCAAAGGTGTTCCGAGTTTATTAAAGATCTCTTTCCTTGTCATATTTGCTGTACTGTAACAGCCAAATATCCCAAATTTCATATGGACTTGTACAAGACCTTTCTAAGTCAGATAAATTAAATGAAGTAACTTCATCATGCTTATGTTATGTTTTATTTGAAGAAGATGAAAGCTGACCAGGATTCAATGGGTTACTTTCTGGTTTCAGAATATTACTTGAAAAGCAAGTTCCACAGCAGATGTCTGCCTTTTAAAAGGTAGCATGTTAAGCTCCTTCCATGCTTTTTCATATGTTCTTCATCTTGTAACACTAAAGAAAAGCTTACATGCAAGAACAACACGAACTTTTGTGCCTGATCATAACTACATTATGGCAAATAGAATAGGGCTTCAAGGGCTTTAATCTTCACAATGTTTTTCTCTGATGTTCATTCAACAGAATTTTCTATGATATTTTATTTTGTATTAAATCAGGTCATTCACTGAACAAATACACAGGGATCACATCTTGCCATTCTGTAAGTTCTCTTTTTTTAAAATATTGAATACAAAAAAAAAAAAAAAGAAAAATAAATAATGGAATGTAAACTCCACAATACTCTGATTACTTTATAAGTTTGAGCTGTCCTCCCTGCATCCCCAGTAAGAATAAAATACTCCGGTATCATAATAAAATGCCTCAGACTAGGGCACCTGAGACTAGGGTAGCCAAATTTGATGAAGTAATTGAAATAAAATCTGTTTTGGTGATAGTTCATCTATTTCCAAACAGGCTTCTCTGGGTGGTAAATCCCATGTATGTCCTGCATACTGCTACAAATGGATATAACATGTAAGAGGAAGTTAATCATTGCCAAAGCAGTGCATTTACAAGTATCTCTTGGGATATGTATAATGTGATGACAAGCTGTAGAACATTTAGACTCCAACTATCTACTCATTTAATAGCATGGACTTTAAGTAAATTAAATTATTTGGTAATTTTTGTTAATCTGCATCTTTGCAATTTATTTTTCTACTTCATACAGCATATGACAATGTTGTAATTTTTAAAATAATAAGTAGGTAAAGTCTGACAGAAAAATTTACAAATGCATATATCTGTTGTGCTCTGGCAATTCCCTGAAACTTGAAGATGACTGCAAATAAATGGACTTTTATGCTTAGGAGCCTAACACACACTAGAAAAATTTACATGTAGAAGAGATTTCAAAGCATGAGAACTTTCAATGTTTCTTATCATAATAGCCTAATCTTAACACTGGCCTTTCTTTTAAAAATGATTCAGAAGTACTCTGCAGTATTTGTTTTAGTGCAGATGCAAATGAGGTATTGCAGTACGTAACACCCATATAACTTACCTTTGAAATAAATGTAGTTAATGATTACCATCAGAGTGTTTGGATCAAGGTCTTTAAGTATTTGGTTTATATTCCCATGGGTTTTGTTCTTTATATGATCATTGATTTCTTTTATAGCTTCAGTGGAATTCTGGAAGTTACTAGAAACAACTTTTCCTTTGTACAGTTTTTTGATGTCCTTCAGAAATGTTTTCCGTGGCTTTAGGTGTTTGTCCATGAACAGGGCACTCTCCATATTCAGTTGCACCTGGCTGCCAGGGCGGTTCAGCAAGAGGAGGAGATGATGAAAGCCATTGTGTATCTCCTCCTCCCGGGTGCTGGTGAGGTTAAAGGCCAGCCCTTCCAGCACCTGAGCCTGGCTGGTGCCTCTGGAGCCCAGAGCCAGCAGGGCAAAGGCAGCAGAGATGCTGACTGGGGAAAAGAAAATGTTCTTGCCAGGTTCTTGGGTGGTTGCTTGCCTGTAAAAATGGAAGGCAAAGTCTCTGTTGCTGGGGATTATCCATCTGCAGGATTCAAGAAGATCTCCCTCATGGGGATGCTGCTCCTGGGGGCCGGTCTCCTTGGGCTCATCATTGTGTTGGTCAGTCTGGGTCAGGCTGTGGACAGTGAGTTGAAGTGTGGCCACCAGCAAGCACAGCAGAAGAGTGGCCTTCATCATCCTTCGCAGCTACTGTGTGGACAAAGAATGAGATGGTCTTGGGTGCTGAAGGTTAGCTGTGTCAACATTTCTATCCGCTACTGTGTTCAACATCTATCTGGTAATCATTGTTATCTCCTGACCTGCTCCTTTACTACGGAAGCGTTTTTTAAATCCTTGTGCTTCTGAGTTTATCTGTAATTCCTATCTATTGCTGCCCACTTCAGTTCTGCTTTACTCCAGCTACAAAAGTCCTTTGTTACTAGAGAAAGAAATGTGAGTATTAAAGAAAAGTAAAAGAACACATGAAAAAGTGCTGTTTTTTTTTTTCTTTTGTCTCTGTGTAAATCCATTTTATGCTGTGGCACATCAGGAGCAACTAAATTCTTTTATGTTTATCTCTAAGAACTCTCAGGATTATTATGCTATTAGTGACTGAATGAGGTTTATGTCAAATGACAGTGTTATGTTAATGGAAAAAAATATGAGACTGCAGCACTCAAAAGTGATATTCTTTCTCTCATTCCTGACTCATTTTAGTACACAAAGTGACTAATCACAAGAAAGTTGTTAAAAATTTTATGCTTCAATATCTGATGAAATCAGAATATCTTGCTATATTTTAAACAACCACTCATGTGATGCATGTCTTTCAGATGGATTCCTTCTTGTGTGTGCCCCCCATCCCAGTCACAGGAGGATGAGGGTCACTGGTGTGGGGTTGGGTTCTCCTGTCTTTCCAAACTTTGTACCAGCTGGAAAGCTTATTTTCGTAAGGCAAATAGCTTCATGGCCAGAGTAGTGTTCAGCAAAGAGCCTGGATCATGGCATCTTGTCCGTTCTGATAACTGTGGACATTTTTTGTTTGTTTGTTTATTGCTTTCTCTTTTATGAGTTAGACCAAGAACACATTGAGAAGATTTGTAGTGTCCAGGATGTTTAACCTGTCAGAAAACGGGCAAGAGCTATTCCAATTAAAAATTGTACTAATGACTAGAAAAGCAACTCCAAACAGCCTTCACCTAATGTCCTACTTAAAGCAGAATAGCTTTGGGGAAGAAGATCACATGAGTTACGTGCTCATCCCCCAGTCAATGGCAAAGGCACTCAGAGACACAGGTTTAACAGAGAAGATGAGATGCTTATTGGGATTTCCCTGACCCTATATCAGCACTCTCACCACTAAGATTTGGGCGAAAAGGAGCCAGCTTGTCCTTCCTCCACTTTGCTCTGTGAGATCTGAGCAAATCAGGACTTACAGCGTAGGTTGGCAGAGCAAAATCAATTTGTGAATCCTGTTTGGGCCATGTTGGTGTAAATAAGATAGCTCATTCACCTCAGTTTTGGTTATCTGGTTGTAAGCTTTAGGAGACATTGGTAACAGTAAAAAAAAATTGACAGTTGGGAAGTCAGAATACTTCCTCATTGTTAATGAAACATATTTGTTCTAGATGTGAAAAAGATATTTGGAACAAATATTGAGAGCAGAGTTCTGTTCTGTGGAGCTGCTATAATGTGCCCCCACAATTCGCTATTCAAAACTTCTTGAAATGACATTCTGCTGTTGTTTGAGTGCTTAGAAACAAGGTTTCACCCTTGAAAGCAGATGTGCCTCATAACGCACTAGCTAAATGCCATCCAGCTGTATCAAAATCATTAAGGTAAAGATAACTGGGTACTTACACTACATTCAGAAGGGTCTTGCTCTTGTATGGGTTGTGCTGTTTCTTGCTGCTTTACTCATACTGCTGTTGTCCTCTGTTAAACATTACATGACTTCAAATACATATTACCTAGAAGGACAAATCTGAGTGCTGATGAAGCTAGTTTTCTTTGACTTCACATGCATGTGTCCACATCTCTCCACTCCAAACAGAGAGCAAAGAACCCAGTGCCAGGTCAGGAGACTGGAGCATTACATCCCAAAGGGTATAACAACTCCTAAGCAAATATTTATTGGAAATAAGACTTCTGTGCCTCTTGGCCTCATTAATAAAGTACCTTGTTCATTCGTGTAAGAATGGTGAATTTTAGCTGTATAGTGAATGATAATCTTGTAAACTTTCACAGTATCTCCTCACAACCTCATAATTCTCTCTGTATCTTTGTTAAGGACCACCTAAATATGTAAGATCTGAAAAGTACTTGAGGTAGATTTTAGCACTTGAAAAAGCTGTATAAAATAGTGTGCCATCACTGAGAGTGCCCAAATACAATACTGAACAAATGCAGATGTTGTAATGTGTTTAAACAGGAAACCGGGGCACAGTTCCAAATCTCTCAAAGAGTAGCAAGTAACAGAAGAGAGCAACCCAATAATGTTAACCAGTAATAAATCAAGGCAGTCTCAAACAATAAGTCTCAGCCTTCTTGTAAAGATTATTTCAGTGTCCTGAGATTCTTCCAAAGGACGATAAAGGCTATGAAGCTGGCTGACCAGCATTCATGGCTGTTTAGATGCATGGTTTGATCAGCCAGCCAGGAGAACGCCTGCTCAGTCCCTTTCTGCCTCTGCTTCACCTTGCAGGACTTGTTACTGTCTGCTCAGGAAAGGGCAGCACAGTTCCCTGGATCCTGAAGAGCTGAGGAGCTGTGTAAGTAAAACAGTGTAGGCATGGCTGTTCCGAGTCCCCAACTGTGCTGCTTTCAGAAGTACTTTACCTACTGGGATCCTGGCCTTGGTCATGCAGCTAGGTTCCCTGTACAGTATGTACAGCCTCAGCTCTTCCTTTTTTTTTTTTTTTTTCAGAATACATTTGAACTCTGCATGCTCATTTTAGATATAGACAAAGTTTGCTGTTAAATACTTTGGTTTTGAATTAGTATTTTCTTTTTTACTAGAGTACCTGTTACTGCTGTCCCCTGTAGCACTTGTTTAGGTCAGGTGAAGCTTGATGGAACAGACTGTTCTCTTTTGCCAGCATCAAAACCACTGCATTTGAATTAAATGAGTGTATAAAATAGAATGCTTTATTCCACAAATGCAGTCTTTCAGGAAAAGAGTCAGATCATCAGAGTGCTCCAAGACAGTCAGGCTGTTGGCTGTTCTGTGCTGCTCGTTTAGTCATACAATTGAGCCGAGTTAAGTGTTTATGCTTCTGTTAAACATAACATGGATCAAACCAAAATTACCTGAGGATGCAGATGAATGCTGATGAAATTATTTTCCATCCACATGAAGCCATGCAGAGCAGGTAGAAGTCAGTGATCACAGGGCCAGCTGGCTTTAATGTTTGCTGTCCCCAAATATCCATAACTGCCATAGGCAAACACACTTTGGAGAGAAGAGGTCCATGGCCGTTAGCAGACAGAGATATACCTTCCTAGCTTATTGCCAGCTAATGACACAACTGTTAAGACCTGCCTTAGGTGTGTTATGGCCTGCCTTAGGGCCTTAGTTTCCTGACCGTGCAGCTCAGATACCTGCTACAACACCCTAAACCAAGCTAACTTTCTGTTGTATGAAAAGCAGAGCAGAAGGTGTAATTAACCCGCAACTCATTTTTTCCCCCAAAAGGAACTTAACATCAGTTCAGAAACAGTCTCACACTCAGAGGCTTTCTTTGATCCTTGGTTTAGTCACATCAGAAGAGGAAGCCTGAGCAGTGGAGTCCACTGTGCAGCTGCATGACCAGCTGAAGAGAAGGTAGCAAGAAAGAGACTCAATGCTGTGAAGTTGGATGCAAGGGTTTGGGGTAATTGTGGATTCCCTGTATGACTCTGAAGTCAACCAAAACATAAGATCATAGAATAGAATCATAGAATGGTTTGGGTTGGAAAGGACCTTAAAGATCATGAAGTTCCAACCCCCCTGCCATGGGCAGGGACACCCTCCACTAGCCCAGGTTGCTCAAAACCTCATCCAGCCTGGCCTTGAACACCTCCAGGGATGGGGCATGCACAGCCTCCCTGGGCAACCTGTTCCAGTGTCTCACCACCCTCATAGTGAAAAATTTCTTCCTAAT
>VZTO01017804.1:32770-66851 GCA_013400615.1 Syrrhaptes paradoxus
GGCTTTAGCTTTCCTAACCTGATCTCTGGCTTCGCGGACAGTGTCTCTGTATTGTCCCCAGGATACGTGTTCTTGCTTCCACCCTCTGTAGGCTTCCTTTTTTTGTTTGAGTTTGCTCAGGAGTTCCTTGTTCATCCATGCAGGCCTCCTGGCATTTTTGCCTGCCTTCCTCTTTGTTGGGATGCATCGCCCCTGAGCCTGAAGGAAGTGATCCTTGAATATTACATGCTTCAGTGCCCTGAGAAAATTGTGGCAGAGACACAAATGCAAATGTTTTTGCTGTTCAGACATTCATTTCTATTGTTCTTTTGTTAAAAGTCAACACGGATTTTGAAACTCTTTGCTTCATTTATCAGTGTTCTCGTGAGATGGTGGCTTGAAGAAGAGGTCCATTGTCCTACCAGGGAGGTCAGCAGAGGTTCTGCAAGCCAACAGCTGGTCCACCACAGGGCCTGCTTCTAGAGAGAGTAACCTGCAAAATGTGCCTACGCTGCCACTTCAATTCACATTTTAGTTCATTCCTGACCGTACGACTACACTCGTACTATTCTACTCTGAGTATCAGTGGTACAAGCTGTCTAGGTCCTTTCATCAACAAATACTCAGAAAGCCTTGCAACCCCGGGCTGCCCCAGCCATGCCCTGCTGAATGCAATGTCCACCCTCAGCATCACTTTATATAAATGTTTTCTCAGGCTGTTAGGTAATTCTTCTATTATTTTGGGCCTTCTGAAAGAAAAGTAAAGCAAAATTAAAAATGGCAGCATCTCAAGTCAACAGAATGTCAAACCTGCCAAGGGAAGACTCGGACCAAGTGGTTGCAGACCAGACACAGCCACCCTACTGCAGAAGATCTATAATATCTACATTAAATATCACATATGTGGCACAGACATGAGCCACTCTGCATCAGCTGGCCCTAGGCTGTTTTCATGTCCTGTCCACAAAGACACATTGCCAAAATTCACCATTGCTGACCGCAGCACCAAACTCGAGCTGAAAAGATGTTATCATTGTAGGGGGCTCTGGAGCAGCAGTCAGTGTTAGGTTGAAGAATCTGCCTAGAGTGTGTCTTGAAGACATATATGATTGCAGTCAGATTTTCCCATGAATTTCTATGCTTACAACAGGACTAAAATGTCTGCATGCCCCTGGCCTTCAAGTCAGCAGGGAAGGAGGATGCACAGAAGATAAGCCACACTTAGCCTGGTGGTGGTTCACATAAGAGTCTTTCCTGAGTTTCTCTTTCCAAAAACATCTGGTTTGGCTCTGTTATCCCATTTGACAGATCCTGCATGCTCATTTATACTGTAGATGGAGATTAATGAGACCTCTAAGTCAGGAGCTTGTTACTCTAATGAGTCTTTAACATAACAATTTGCATAATTTGAGAGGAAAACATGTCCATTTCAAACAATGACTATGGAAGTTACAGATAATGTATGGTATTGTCAAATTATCCAGAAGGATCATAGATCTATGGTTCTCATTAAATCTAGATCGAACCAGGATTCACACGTCAGTCAAGCAGAGTACAGGAGTTCATTTCCTGACTGCCATTAAAATAATGACTTCAGGATAACAAATGTTGTATTTCATAGTTTTAAAATGTAGCCAAAATTTTCTTGTAATAGTTACCTATGTAAAAAGCACTCCAAAATACAGAAGTGCAGTGAGAAACACAACTCAGTTAGAAAGAGATGTGCAATATGATTTACTGTTTTAATATTGCAAAGCCTTGAAGATAATATTTCATCTCTAAAACCTTAGTGAAGAAAGGATATGATCCCGTTTTATTTCATTCATTATACCCTCAAAAGTCTTCTGTCCATGCATAGTATTTATTGATTCAGAGAAAAACTGTAAAATGTATGTATTTTATAGAGTTTTCTGTGTCGTATGGAAAGCAAAATTCTTACACCAGAATGGCTGGAAAAAGATTTTCTAAATTCATGTTTTGAACCAAACCAAAAATGTCTTAATAATCTATACTTCTTGCTTACATTTGGCAGATACTTGAAAGAAATGTCAAGGTGCTTGATATATGCTGGCCGAGTCATGTTTTTACCCAGGAGCCCTGCTGTGACTTATTGCAATTTTAAGACTTCAACTTAGAAAACTCTAGTTACACTAGTGGAAAGTTTGTCCATGGAAAAATCTTGTTGATTCTAAGTAGCTGTTATTTAACCCCTCCCCCCTCCCCCCCCCTTTTTTTTGAGAAGTAATGATTGGTTTAAAAGAGACTTCTTGAAAACAGCAGCCTAAAATGTTACGTTAGACATGCAAACACAGGTTTTGGATGCACTAAAATGGATGCACTGGCTTGCTTAATTTTTTTTCTTTAGCACACTTCCTAAAGAAACACAATTTTGCTCTTAGCTCTAATATAAACACAGTTGGTGTGCAAGATTGCTCTGACCTGATATGTTTATACTTTCACGGGAGAGAACTGTGTTGATTTTTGTAATTGGTATTGAATAAAACTCTAGCCTCATGTTTTAGCTTGGCTAGGGATGTAAGAATTGGTGAGTTCCTGTGAACAGCTATACGGTAGCAGTTCAATGAGCCGTGCCTAACAAAGTAATAAGGTTTAATTAGCCTAACCTAATCTGACAGCTTGCTGCTGGCACACTGTTAGTACAGCTGGCTAGTAATGCATGTATGCACATAAAATAAAGATCACTCCTTGCAAGTTTTCTTTGCTTTTCAAGTATTGTGTGGTGGAATTCTTGCAATTTTGAGTTGTCTTCTCATGCAAACTTTGCTTCCCTCTGTCCAACTTAAAATTATGTCTCAGATTAACCTTTTCTTCATTTTTAGTTTTGATAGAAGCTGTTTTCAAGGTACACATTGGCAATGCCTATAAGAAACTCATGTTCTAGTTGTTTGGGTATGTCAAAAATTTGGATCACCCAGGAAACCACAATCTGTATGGTCAAGTCCTCAAGCCTGTAGTATCTCCAACATGTATCATTGTGTCAGAAGGCAAAAGCCCTGAGTATAGTGCAGAGCTTGGCTTCTCAAGGCAGCATTAGGCCTGCACAGAGATAGTCACAGGTTTGTTTACAGCATCTCTGGAAAGAGACCTAGTGGAGAGCAGAAAACTGGAACTGCAAGAAAAAGTCTGAAGGAGAAAAAAAAAGAGTTGTGCTATACTCCTCTAACAAAACATTTGCATCCACTCAGTAATAAAATCCTGTTCAAAATCTGTCCAGCCATGTTGTTCAATGGTTTCTTGTACCAACCTTACAATCAATCAATATGGCAGAGAAATATCAAAACTTGGGTATCATAATCAGACATTAAAACATTATGTTTCTGAAACTGTCCCTCTGTATAACAAACATATTTTACTTTTAAAGAAAATATAGTCCACAAGTGTGCCAGTGTGTTTTCCCACAGGTTTTTGCCTCAATCTGTACTATTCACTGAGGTGACCAGTTTGTATGTGGGAGTGAAACCTGGTCACACAGTGGAATTGTTTGCTCACTGTAATTTACAAGATGGTGAGGAATGGTATTGACATCTGAGTAAGAAAGCACCATCTCTCCATAGATTGCCATCAGTGTTTGTTACAGAGGTTAATTTTATGCTAGTTCGGATCTATGACTGAACTCGAAGACCAGCGTGCAAACAATGAGGGGAAAAAAGGGTTTTAATTAATGTCTTTGAAGTAGTTTCTAAAGAAAGACTGGAACACCCATTAAATCCGCAGAGTGCCAAAAATAATTTCTCGTTGTTGCCCACAGAAATGAGATACAAGGCTTAGGTCTCAGTGGTTAGTTCAGTGTTGCCAAACTCCATGAATACTGAAGTGTTTAGAGGCTGTTTTCCCTTTGAACTTCTCTTGACCTTTCATCATCTTCCCCCACCCAAATTCCACCTCTATACAAAGCACACAAGTCACATCCAACTAGAACATTTTGGAAGGAAAACAGAGCTCGGTTTCTTGGGGGATCATGGGAAGAACATTTTGTAGATCAATGTCAGTAAAGAAGAGATGAGATAAACGTGGTTTTTACTGTTAAAAAAATGGAAAGATGGGACATATCAGACCCCTCTTACTGCCTCTGAACTAATTTGTTCTTTTAATTTTGATGTGCTGAATTAAATAAAGACTTATATTGTGATGCCTTCCTTTGCACAGCAACACAACTACAGAAAGGAACTTTTTTTAAAGAAGCAAGAATTAAAAATGCATGTGTTTATCCCAACTGTGTTTTTGTCCTCCTCTTTTTCTTTATTTCTTGTTAGTGCAGAAATTCCATTATTTCTTTAAGGAGCCTCCCCATGTTATATTATCCAAAAACTGTCCAAAAAGTGAGTCATCTCAGATTGGAATAGGTCTGGCTTTTGTTTACGATTCATAGGAATTTATTGAGATGGATGCAAATGGATCTAAAATAAATGGGGGGTTTAAATCCACTGTACCACATCTACAAAATCAAAAAGACAGAGGTAACTATCACCTCATCAAGCTTGGCAGGGAGCAGTCTTTGAGTGGATACTAAGGTGTCAATTGCTGGCAGATAGAACAGATATAAATATGTCTCAGAAGAGAAACTCCATTTGCTGCAGTGCTCTGAAACTGCTACACAGCTTGGTGCAGGGAGAGCCCCATGTACTTCCAGAATAAGGAAGAAACAGCAAGAAGTGATTGTGTCACATCAGCTTCCAGCTCCTGCACATGAGCTCACCTTGGAGAAAGAAGTTCAAGAAACCTGCCCCAAAGACTCAAAGACATGCAAAAACTAGAGTCAAAAGCTTAAACCCAAAACCTTATATAAGCCATGCAGTACATAAATAAAAGACAATGCAAATGAAAGTGTCACATAAAAATGACACAGGAGAGGAAAGTTAACAGAAGGGCAGAATCTTTATTCTGAACATTTTCAAGTTTTAAAACTTTAACAACTTTATGTGGCCAACATGTAAGGGGAAAACCACAGCCAAACTTTGTGCTCCGAGGAATGGAGAAGCAACAGTGCAGTTGCACTTGTACGGGTCTGAGCCTGTGCACTGTGACTAGACAAAATCTAACTGATGGAGGTGAAGAGTTCAGTGTTAAATCTTCTCCCCTTTTCTTTGATTCTCTTTCTGTTGGCATCACTTTCTGGCTTATTTATGCCAAAAGCTTTAACATCTTCTAATTAGGTTCCAGTCAAGCCTCTTAGAAAGACTCAAAGTTTACACTGCATGGTGGCCTGCCCAGACAGATGAGCTAATTAGCCCCATACAGACAGGCTGCTCTCACTTCCCTGCTTCCCTGTCTCATGGCAGCTGCAAGAGGGACCTCAACTTGTGTCTCTGCCTCTCACAGCACAACACAGACGTATCGGTCTCCTTGGTAATTCCACTCTTCCTCCAACCTGCTTCCCATAGACTTCTGCTTTCTTTCAGGGAAGAGCAGTGCTCTTCAAAACATGACATGTGTCTGCACAGAACCTCCAAGAACATTTCTATTTTCTCACCATTTCACAACAGCAGCTATTTTCTTGGTCCTTGCTTTTCTGAGAGCGGTGATTACCTTTATCACCAGTGTCAAACCCAACCTTTTACACATGTAAAGAAACCGTACCATAAGTAACATAAGTAACACAGACTCTAATACTCACTTTCACACCATTTGCAAGATGCCTCCTTAGCCAAGCTGCCCTCTCCTTCTCTTTGTTCTATTGCTTGTGCTCCACACAGCATAAGGCAACTGGATAAGAAGGTAAAAACAATTCTGGAGGCTGTAGATCAGCTTCTGAAGAAACCTTGCTAAAATTTTTTTTTGGCATTAAGTCCTAAGAGTGACATGCAGAAAGAACAGCATCATACAGCACAAGAATGTAATAGGTTTTTCAGCATCAAGACAATGTTAACAAGATGTGACTATTTAGCTGTTATGTATTAGAAAACAAATTAAAAGGTGTTTGCTTTGCAAAGGACTTATATTATGGTATGATTCTACAATATCTCCTGTTTGATGAGGACATGATGGCAACAGAACTACATGCCTCATCTTTGTCACAATTTTTCTCATTAAGCATCCTGTGCCTTCTACCATTGTCAAAATATGGGTTCTTATTTGTGCTTATGTTTAACAGAGCATTAGTAGGTCTTTCCAGCAGAATATGCAATCTGCATTTCAGCCTATGATCTTTAAGACTGATGCTCATGTTATATGCCTTTAGATTCTGATGCTGCACAACACTCGGAACATTAGCAGACCTAAGCATTGGTGCTAATAACCACTGGCTGTTTGAAATATGTTATTTTCTTTGATTCACTTCATGCATATTATTTCCCTCTCTGCCCCCGTACCCTTGTACACTTTGCTTCTTTATGTTTGTTCCTTCTTTTATGATCCGTAGCACTACTCAAAATTGCTGCTAGTTTTCTTCCAATGTCTTTTGTTTGTAGGTAAGGGGTAAATCAGTCTCCACCGTGGATTAATTCTTATTTCTTAGACTTTGTTTCATTTCTGTAAATGACTCCTTCCTAGTTATGACGACAAATACACTGTTTACTGCTGTTCCCACAATGCTTGTTTACCTTTTCTCCTTATTTCATAGAGCTCCTCAGTGTGTGCTGTTCCAAAGCTTCTGCTGTGCTGGCGATTCTTCTGTGGCTTTTAACCTGAAACAGCCTTTACAGAAGACTATTTTCAGCCATACCATCACAGATTTCTCTTAGGGTCCCCACAGGTAGTGGTAAGGCTGCAGATCCTGCATGTGCATGGTTGCACACATTCCCACATCAGAGTTGTGGGAGGCTTTGGTGCAGGCTGGGTTAGAAAATGTGCTTTGCACTTTGTCACTTGGGTGGTTCATCAGGCCAGCTTCATCCTCCACCGATGTCGCTGCATTGAAGTGGCATACCACAGTACTTGCACACAGCAGCAGAAACTCTTGACTAGCTAGGAGAAAAGTCCTTCCTCTGTTGCACTGAGCCTTCTTGGTCACAAAATTCACAGTCAGCAAGCAAACCAAGAAACAAACAAACAAACAAAAAAAAAGAAAGAAGAAGCAAAAACCGAGCAGACGGAAAGAAGAAACATTGCCTGAACAAGTCATGCCTGCACTGGAATTGTGACAACCCTAAGGCTGACAATTTTGGAGGTGTGTGTGCAATCCTTCTGTACTCACCATTTATTTACCACACAAATTTGCTCTCTGCTGCACATTTCCAGTGAGGGGCACACCCTGATCTTTGTCAAAACAGAAAGAAAATCAAGGCAAGACACATGGATATATGCAGTCGTTACTCCCATTTGAAGATGATTCCCTATCAGTTACAGTTTCTTGATATTTTTTGGTTTTCCAGTTCTTAATTCAGCTTGTTTTTTCCCTACCTACTTTCAAATAAGTTAAGCAATGGCCTTACTTCTCAAAGTGAGATCTGATTGGCAAAATATGATTTAGATTTTTTTCTTTTTTGTACTAACAAACAGAGACTATTGATCTGTGGTCCGTGAGGAACAACAAACATAAAGTCTCTTGGTATTCGCCTACCAAGTTATTTGTCATTGCAAAGCTGGACTTTGGCATCGTGTCCTGAATTAGCCCTGAGATTTGCCAAGAACTTCTAAATTATCTTCTTTAGAATCAGTTTATCTGTATTACACCAAGACCAGGTCCTTATATGTTTAGTGGCATGAAACCAGCTCTTTGTTACTAAATATTGAGCAGACTAAATACAGTTCTGAGTGTGAAAGTTTTGTCATTGGTTTAAATGGTTTTGAGAGTGAATTTCAAGTGCTACATGGCTGTCAGACATAGAAAGGTTCCTGTATTCCTTATCAGTATACTTACAGCTACAATTTACTAATATTGATAGCATTAATTTAATCTCAAATAAAATAACGATCCCCATATCAGTCAAGCTGATTATACTTTAGAAATATTCACCATAATTTTTAAGTTATATTTTTTACAAACATATTGAGAGACTAAAGTCAAAAAAGTTGCCATTGATATTTTACATTTTTTTCTACCAGTTTCAGATATTCTATAGCAAAAGATTTAACCAATCTGTAATTTAAATTCTTTCCCTGGCTTTCTATATTTTAATAGGACATGCTAAGGATGTTGATTTTAAAAAATTAAAGAAAAATAATAAAATAGCTTAAATATTTACTGGTTTGTTTTTCTTTCCTTTGATAACTATACAATTGTCTAGTGTAGCTTTTATGTTAAAATCATCTCAACTGAGTCAGTATAAAGCAACCCAATAGCAATAAGTTGGACTCATGAAATCTTAAGTGAAAAGGTGCAAATGTCAATTCACAGTGTGTTTTTGTTCTATAACAGTAATTCACTGTTAACATTTAGAAAGGTGAGTTCTCAAAATCATCTGCATTTTGTATGTGTATCTATGATAGCCTAAAGCAGGTTACAAACCCTAGGAAAGCTCTGCTCTTCCTGCTGAGGAAATAAAAACTCTCTGGAGTTATAATTTTTTATTCCACCTCTCTTCTACCACAGTCTGACAAGTCTAGCTGGAAAGTGTGATAGCAAAGGTGGTGTCAGTAGGAGAAAAGAGAAATGACAGTGACAACAAATCCATAAAAAAGGAAACTGGTATTGTGTCACGAAGTGCTCCAACATACTTTTATCTCAGGGCATTTGCAATAATAGCTATATTAGCAAGACAAAACAGAAAGTCTTTTTGCTGGTATAGCTTCCTTCTTTAGTAGAATAAACATTATTTGTAAAGCAAAAATCACCTTGTCTTCACTAGGAGGGCTTCCACTGAAGAGGAGACAGAAGGAGGCAATCTAGAACAGCTGCACTCATCAAATCTTTACATTGGTGTATCCTCCAGTGTCCCAGTCACTGGTCCTGCAGCTTCATGCCATACTTGATTAAAAACCAAGGAAATTGATGGAAATTCACTCCAATATTAAAGGAATCTGCATTTAAGACTAGTTGTCAAAGGTTAGTGGGCTAAACAGGCATTATACCTCATGCCTGCTTTTCCTTGTTGCCCTTCTGCTCTCCCGTACACACCAATAGCTACATCATCCGGAGACTTTGAATCATCTCAAATACCCCATGGGAGCATGTCAGGAAGGGCTTTTGATAAAATTGATGAAAAGTGACTTCCATTTCATTAAGTCTACAAGCTATACTTGTTTGTAGACTGGGGGAAATAACACTGACTTTTGGACAAGGAAAAATAATTTTTGTGTTTTAAGGGTTAATAACGTATACAAGGATAACGGTTGAAAGATGAGCACTACTACATAGTGGTATGCACACATAAGTGTTTTGAGGGATCACAGGAATTTAGCTGGCAACATGAATAAGTGCATGTCCTCTGGTCCATCAGTCATTTTTCAGAGGGTTTACAATTTTCCCTATGAAGAGGACAGTGTGGGTGTATTTGTCCAGAATCAACAAGAGAAAGGGCCTGTTGAATCTGACTCGAGGAGGATGAGGCAAATCACCAGATCTCCAGGTAACCTCCTTCACTGTGGCCCCTGCTGCTTCAGTGCCGTTCTCATGAACATCCAGTGTGGCTCTGTGGATCACCTGCAAGGACACAAAGCAAAACAACCTACAGCTCACAACTCTGCAAGAAGAGAGCAGCCTGCCACTCTCCTCACTCTTGACAAAGAGGGCCTGCAAGGGATGAGACCCAGCACCATCAGCCTCAGGGAGGTTATCACCAGCCACTCCCCTTCCCATTGTAGTGCGATCAGCCATCACACTCCTGCTAGCCTCCTTCACTGCGTGTGCAGAGAATAACCCTCCAACAGCAGAGAGCCAAAGAACACTCAAGATGACTGATGGCAAGAAACTCTGGAGGCAAAGAAACCTGGTAATTTAGCCTAGACTTAGTTTTGCCTTTGGCAACTTCATGTATTATTGTGAATTCACCCTATCATCTAGCTGAAAAAAATAACTTTTTGAGAGCACCAGAAGGGCAGGAATAACAGCCTTTTGCCCTCTGTAGGCAGAATTAGAGGAAATTTTACCAAAACTAATGTGCTACCTTTAGATAATTTTGTTTAGTAGCCAAAAGAACATTTAATTATATGTATATCTTTTTCCTCGTCCTTGAACCATGTATGTATAACCCCTTGTAAGCATGTTTGGCTCCAGGTTTAGGAAAGATAGGGCTTGCTTTGCCTCCAGACTGGCAGCCGTTGATTATTGAATCGTCCTTCAGAGAGACTGGGATAAGCTTCTCATGTGATATTATTGTCAGGTTCCTGGGAACAGACAAACCCTGTGGTCACTGTCTTTCAAGTTCTGACTTACTTTTGAAACCATCAGTCCAGGCTCCTCAGTAATCCCTGACAGATCAGCTTGTTCAGTGAATAGATCAATCATACCCACTTGTTTGACTATCCTTTTCACATCATAGGTACCAGAAATAGAAAATTTTGGAATGTGCAGATGTATTTTTCTGTAACAAACAACACAAATAGGGATGAATTGTCACCTAGGTAACACTCTTCAATGGCTTCAGTATGGTGACACTTCACATTTATCTTTCGAAATGTTGAAAGTCTTCTCTTAGAGTTCAAATGGCACTTCTGACCATGTTAGCTATCTAACATGGAGGGTTGGAGCAGAATGAGCCCATGTTATCCTTTGCCTCCACTGCAGGGGAGAGCTGCTACTGCTAGGGAGCAGGTTTTTTCCAAAAGATTGTAATTAGTTGTCTTATTGCTGTTTGAATATATGACAGGGCCTGGGCCACCACAGAAGTAGCTGCAGTAATGGTGAATGAATAAAATTTCTGCTTTTACATACAATGCCCTCAACACCCTAACAATCAGTACCTCAGAAACGGGCTACTCCATTGTAGTTTCACAATGCCCATATGAAGCAAGGGTCTGTTAACTCATCATGGTGCTAAGCAACTTGTGGTTGAGCCAGAAACTTAACCCAAGATAGGTCCCAAGTTCAATGCCCTATTTGTTCACTGCCCACAGTTCTTTTTTGTTTGGCAACTAAGAAAAGGGAAGTCCTGCACAGAGAAGGACCATTAAGTGAACAGAGTTCAGTAAAATAACCTGGCCTTCAATGTTTTGTCTTGGTGAGATAAACACTACTAAATCTATAACGTGATTACCTTTAACCTTAGCAAAAACACTTGCCTGTCTTGGAGGAACTTTTCCCATTTAGACACAGTCTTTTTCAAGAGAGCATCTTCCACCTGCTTCATCTTCCCTTCATCAGGCAAAACAAATAAGGCTGCACCATTTCCATTGTAAGGTATCTGAACCAGCCAACAGGACAGCTCTTCATCAAAGTAATTTCTGTAGTAACCCTTCCGATACATCATGTCAACTTTTACAGATGTTTTCTGATCCACAAAAAAATCTTCTTGTTTTGTATATAAAGTACTGAAGGGTTTCTCCCAATGACCTTATGACAAAAAGAAAAAACAATTCAGTGGAATACAAAGACAAATGGTCATGTTGAATAAAACAGGATCTAGTCCCTAGGAAAGCCTTCCTTTGATGAGAACAAGTATCTTTTTCTGTACGCTCAGGTGTTACAGCATTGCAACTCTTTTTTTTTTTTTCCAGGTGTTTGAAGACAATTAAAGACAGATAATACCGAAAACATTGTATTTTAGTAGAGCATGAGCCTATCATCACATTAAAGAATTCACCAAATTCAACAAAGATATTAAAAAAATCAATCTTTCACTCAACCAGGTGAGGACACAAACATTTAAACTGACAATAAACGTACACATTTCTATAGGAATACTTTCCAGACATTGAACATGGGTTCCTTCAATTAAAATATTCAAACTACAGTTTCTTTCTCTTAGGTTTTAATCCCTGTAGTAAGCAGCAAGTATGTAAGTTACAGCCTTCTCACACTTTGATATTTCTTACCTTTAAAGAAGACATAGTTAACAAGAACCACTGCAGTGAGAGGATCAAGGTTTTCCACTAGTTTAACAATTTTCCTATTTGTCTTTTCCTCAATATAATTGTTGATCTGATTTTCCGCAACAGAGGAGTTGTTAAAGTCAGTAGAAAATACTTCAGATTCATAAAAGCTTTTGACATCATCCAAGAACTTCTGTAGTGGTTTTAGTGTCTCTTCTATGAAAAGGGCATTCCCCAGGCTCAGCTGGAGCTCACTGTCTGAACGGTTCAGCATGTGAAGGAGTTGGCAAAAACCTTCGTGTATTTCCTGTTCCTGGGTCTTTTTCAGGTTAAAGGCAAGCCCCTCCAGAATCTGTGTCAGTGTCGCTGACTTGGCACCGAGTGCCAGCATTGCAAAGGAAGCAGAGATGCTTATGGGTGAAAAGAAAATATTTTGATCGGTTGCTTCAGATGCGACCAGCTTGTAAAATGAAAATGCAAAATCAGCATTGCTGGGAACTAGTTTGACAAAGGTTTTGTTTTTAACTGGATAAACTTCTTCCCCATGAGACCCACGTCTTGGGTAATATGTCCCTTTAGGATCATCCTGCTTATTGCGGTAACGAGGATGCTGATGACACTGGGCAACAGTATACAAACCAGCCAGCAACAAGCACAAGGAGAAGGTGGGCTTCATTTTCCTTTTAACTGTTTCTGGAAAAGAGATAGATATACAAAACATGGCATGGAAATTAATTTCTTCATTCTGTGAGCTCCAGCCAACTAAAATGAGACTCTCAGAACGCACCTTTCCTCCAAAATCCCAAACTTTTATATTTCACATTCCGGATGCATGCCAGTGATCATCAGAAAGAATATGCCTCCTGATACACTATTTGTATAAACAAGTACTCTCTCAAAAGAGGTCATTTTTTTCATGTTGACTTTTAAAAAATAGGGTAGGACTGAATTTTTTTAAAATTTTCAAATAACTGGAAGCTTATGACCTTTTCCCCAGACTAACAAGTAGAAGCTGTTTTTGTACTCAGTACTGCAGAATGGCTACTGCAGCCCTCTTAGTTTTCCTCAATTCATCAATTAATTAGAGAATTAAATCTGTTTTAAATACAAATATGATATAAACACAGATCATACTATCTAGGACCAAAATTACAAAATACTTTTATAGTTTCTTCAAAGATAAAGTATTGGATCACTGTGGAAGCAAAGTCTATAGGCATCTCTATTGCTTACAAAACAAATTTTTCATTTTGTGAAGTATCTTCCTCACTAGCAGCCAGTTCTTGCTGATTTTTGGCACATTTTGATTTTTTGCATGACAGATATATCCTTTTTTTTTTTGCTTTTGTTTATTTGTAAAAAGCTACCCTTCCCAGGCAACAATATAATGACCCAAAATGAAATATCCAAATGATCCACCGGAAAACTAAAAGGGTACTTACAGTGCTACAAAAAGGATCTTGCTGCATCCATCTGGTCCTGTCTGTTCCTTCTTCTCTCCAGTGCCATTGAACAGGATTAAGCAGAGAACCCCTGTTAATAATTAATTAGTTCAAATAAAAATTGCCAGCGAGGATGTACAGCAAGAAGTAATGACGTGAGATATTCTGAACAGCTTGTCCAACCCAGGCACAAGTTAACTGTGTTGGGTGGTGGGCCTGAGGATATGAGGGAGCACAGCAGGGATTGTGTCTCCTGCTGCTTCCATGCTTGCGAACTGACATGAGGAGCCTGCTGCTGTGGGTGCCTGGCAGAAGAGCCATACCCTTTGTGGCTGGAGCCAAACGCTGTGACTTCCCATGAAGTCACAACCTCCCTGGCAGCCTGTTCTCTTAGTTTGATCCTGGGGGACCGACAAAAGGAATGGGGACGCTGCCAGATTCATAACATCTCTGTCAGGATTTCAAAACAGGGCATAGATTTAGAAAGCCTTTGTGCCTTGTTGTATACCTCAATCACAGCCTTTGACACCGCTTTTAATGGTTTTGGGGCTTTTCTTAAAGGCAGCAGACTGTGTGTGATTGGTGAATGGTCTCTAGGTTTCTTTAGAGAATAGCATGTGACATTGCCACTCTGGTGATACACTTCCAGTCAATACAGCTGCTCACCCATTGCTGTTGGCTGTCACCTGTCACTGGGTATTTGGGGAGCTGGTGATGAGTTTTCCCCTGGCTTTTTAGAGAATACACATCAAAAACACCACTGCTAAGAAACAACGCTTACATTGAACAGTTCCAGAGGCTGATTGCAAAGAGACATGTGGTCAGTGAATATCTTGTTTCCTCAGGTTAGTCTTCTATATCATACAGAACTGAAATAGACCCTGGCAGCACACAAAGCAGGCTGCCAATTCACCTTCCGGCCAGTGCTAAGGAAAACATGCTGGCATCACTGAATGATATTCAGGGTTGAGTATCATATATGGATGGATCACTCAAGGACAAACTAAAGCAGGAATTTGGGTTTTTTTTTTTTTTTTTTTTTAACAGATCTAGTTACCCCTGTGAGACTCCTCTCTGTCGTGTAGGATGATTTTGTCACTCCACTCTAGCAGTTATACTGTCATTCCCATGATGCAGATGTGAAAAATGCAATCTGCATCCCATTGATTCCATCCACATTGCCAAACACCCCTGAGAGGTTGATGGCAACCATCAGATTTTGAAGTGAGACTAATAGCCACAATTAATAAATCACTGAACTATTGCACAGTAACTACAAGTGGATTATGAACTGCCAAAAAGTAGCCAGCAATGCATGTGGTCACTGGCATATTAGAGCTTATGAAACAATGAATATGATTTACAAGACAGAAAACAGGAACTTGAGTATTTCCAGTTCAGCAAGCTTTGTAAACTCATATCAATAATCCTAAATTGTCATTAGTAGAGATCAGCTTGTTTATTAGCAGTGAAGCAGAAAGGATATAAATGGAGGAATGGCCTGAAGAATGGCTCCTTCTTGACTGGGAATAAATGCAACAGATACCAGTACAGACATTCTTAGCTCATACTGGCACTGTGATAATGTACAGATTTTCAACCTATGGTCCAAGTTCAGGACCTCTAAGGTAACTCTGAAAGGCAATCAAGAAAAACAAGCCACCATGTGCCCCCTTGCACCCATTCCTCCCACCATTGCATTTATCCTTGGAACACCGAAAAAATGCTGTTCCCTTTGTATGTTGCTGAGTTTCACCGGCATCCACTCAAGGAGGATCTATAAACTCTGTTAAGCAGTTGACGATGCTTACCTATGCCTAAACCTCCGTCAAGGGGAAAGACATTGGGGAGGCACCACAGCTAACAGGGAGGATGCAATGCCTGCTGGAAATGCTCCCCTGCCATAACTGAAGCTGCAGGTTGCAGCTCTGAGGATGAAGCAACCATCTTACAAAGTGGAAGAAGGGAAGGTGGGTATAAGAGCTGGTGGGTAATTGCCTGGCGAAGGCAATGAGGAGGAAAGAGAAGGCAGGTGCTAGTAGAGGACAGAAACAAAAGAATCATTAGAATATATCCAGTCCCAGAAGTGAGACAGAAGACCAGGACTTCTGAGTTTCTCTACAATAGTGTCATTAAATCACTGGCAAAACTCGTCATGCCTATTCCCATTATTACAGCCATTTTTATTGCATCAAGACTGGACCATATTAATTCTGTTTTTTCCCAAAGACTGAACCTTTGGCCTTACAATCACAATACTCTACTAATGTCGTTCTTTGGGATATAACAGACAATTTTATACCTCAAGTCTCAGTCTGCTACCAGAACCTCACACTTGCAGTGAAATGCAGTAGTATATCTTACCTTTAAAGAAAAACAGATATTCATAACTTCTGCTGAGAATCAAAAGTTCTTCCTGCTTTGCTCATTACTCCTTGTTATTTTCTCCACTTTCTAACCAAAGGTATGTTTATCAGCCCCAGAGATTCTGGAAACTGTGTCTGTTTCAAGCTTCCTTCTGATGATATCTAAAAACACATAAAACAGCAATGAATGCTTATGTTGCCTGCAATAGCAAAAGCACATTGATTGTGGTCTATAGCTTGGACAGTATCATGGGGCTATGATTTACAGCTTGATTACATCAGGGGATAGCAATTCTGTGATGCCATGTTGCCCAGAAAGTAGCTAATCCATCCAGAACACTTCCTTTTCCAGGTTCTACTATGCCAAAATCTAGATATACACAAGATAATGCACATAATTCTTTCCTTACCCTCCAAGAGAGCCAATGCTTATTATTTTCTGTTTTCTGGGGTTTCTTGCTTTTATAGCTTTACATTTTATTTATTTTTATATATTTTTCTACTTTGCCAAGAAATTAGAGGGAGAGGGAAAAAATATTCCCAACTAATTAAAAATTTCAGTGTTCTGGAAAAACAGCACACTTTCTCAGCAATGCTAAACTTTGGGTTTTTAATACTGACAGTTTGTGTACGGCTCCCTAGAATGTCATTAATTGGTCTCTATCAGGGAACCCAGATGTGCCCATACCTTCATGCAGGTTTTACTTTAAATATAAAAGCTGAGGAAAAGTGAAGACAAGATGTATTGTAGTGCAGAAGGATTTAGTCATGTGGATGTGGCTTGCTCACGTTTGCTTTGTTACTTACCATATGCAGGAGGATGTTGCTTGGCAGATGTTTTTATCAAATAGAAACTTCAAAAGGAATACAGTGTAAATGATGAAGATACTATTTTTTTTGGACTGTACTGGTGAAGGATTTCATACTTCTCAGAAACGAGCATTGGTATAGACAAAAGCCTGTGCCAGGAGGGAGAACTGCTGTACTATATAGTGAAAAGCCATGGCCAGGTTTACACACACGTCCCTCTCTGCACGCTCCCAAGTATCGGGGAGCCCCAGCCTGTGTGAGGTGTCAAAATGCCCCAGGCGAGTTGTTCAACACCTCTGAATGGAGCACACTGGTGAGGAGCTGCATTTAGGAATTTGAAGAAAACACTGGAAGGGACACTGTACACTCTTCCCCTCAGTTTCAAACTAAGGCCCTTGTCCCATGGTTGTCTTGTACGGCTACATAGAACAGCACAGGGCTCACCATTTTCTTTTTAAACTCAGCAGCACTAATCTTTTACTTACTAACCTAGAGACTGCAGCACTTGATCACTTGATCTGGATACAAGACCCTCAAGTCTTACAAACTGTTCAACCTGAAAGAATCAGTCCCAAATCCCACAGTTGGCAGGGGGATAACTCATCTTCAGGCTGCAAGCAGCGGATGAGGAAGTGGAGGGAAAGACAATTCCCAGCCTTCCTTCTGAGCATCTTCTGCTTAAAAAAAATAACATATAAAAACTACTTATGTGAGATAGAATTGTAGATAATTGTCTGTGGATAACTGTGTGTGTGTGAAAGACATAATATCTATGTATATAAATACACACACACCTCTAGGTATTCATAGTACTGGAGAAAGATCAACCAGCATGATGTGTTAACCTAATAATGCAGGCACAAGCCTGGGAGACAGGAAGCAGTTTCCTTCTAAGAACTATTCAAACAGAAGAGGAAACAAAGGCCCTAGGAATCGTTTTTGAATGTGATACTTGATTGCACAAGATGTGCAAGTGTTATTAATTCTATTCATATGAGTAGTGTATGAGTAGTTCCTCTGAAGATAATCATTATCTTTGCTAAATCAGAACCTGTGGCAACAATTAATGTGTTATGATTTGAATTGAAAAAAAAACCTGAAGAAATGTTAACTCAAATTCATTGTGATATTTTGATAACAGAACAATAACTTCAAAACGCTTTCCAAGAGCTTTGAAGATTTGCCTGTTTACTAGATTTTATATTCAGAAATACCCACAATGTTTTAACTCAAGTTTTGCTAAAAACAAGTAAAAAATTAGATTTTTTCCATCCTTATACAAAGTGATGTAAAAATATTTTGTTTACCAAGATTTTGTTGAAAAACCTGAAATTCAACACCAAGTGTAAATGAAAGGGAAAAAACCACAATATATTAAAAGTGAGGCAATGAAATAAATTGATTAGGCAGTAAATACCCAGGCTGAGAGACATTAACTCTGTCATCAGAACAGAATATGTCATTGACTATCACTAATTTATGATTTTATTTTTAGTTAAATGTAGACTTCTTCCAGCAAGCTGTGGTGAGGTAGAAACTGTCTTCACCTGATCTTGAAGTATGATGTATCCAGGTCCTCTATAGGCAAACTGTCCTATTATCATTGACTTCAGTAATGTCCAGCTACTAAACTTGTCTGAAGAAATTAAAAATCTGAGTCTACCCCTCTGTTCTGGTCTAATGCAGATTAAAACCACAATGTCAATGCATGGTAATGATTCACATCACACATTAAATTTCATAGTACAAACATTAATGAACTTTTTTCCCCCCAAAATTGCACTCCTAGAGAAAAACAAACAAACAAACAAACAAAACCACAACAAACCTAAAACTGACTCAGAGGAAACACAGTGGCACTCACTATGTTCTGACAGAAACAAGAATGATTAACAAACTGTTCTGTAAGCAGTAGACTTAATAAAGTCTAGTTTCCTAAGGATTTCCAGCTTTCCTTGCCACAGTAGCGACAGCTTTAGTCCACAGCCTCCAGGACAGCCCACACCAGGCAGGAGAGCAGGGCTGGTGCTGGGGCTCCCTGCCGCACACTGCTGGCCTGATGCTGCCCGCAGAATTTAGAGCAGCTGAGTCCTGCCTGCCTTCCCCAAAGCAGGCACAAACTTGGATTTAATCAGGTTTTCACAGAGTACCGTAATGGTTTTTCAATTTTCTACCTCTCTGTTAAGCCTGACTGAAATTTGCAGTGTTATGGAGGGTGGCTAAGAGAAGGCAAGCGGCTACAAACACAAAAATTTGATGCTGTTTCCTTTGGAAGCCAAGCTGGTTGGTTTTTTGCTTTTGAGGTTATGAGAGTTACACTTTCTCAGTTTTCACAGTTCATGTGACTCCATTTCTCACTAGCTATCGTGAATATTTTCATCATCTTTACATTTACGTATGAAAAAACCCAGTATTACCCCAATATAAAGGTAATGTTATATATTACCTTTTAATAATGATGTATCTCTGCTTTAATAATCATTGGGTTTTCTCTTATGTCCTCTCCAGGAAGAGCTTGTAGACAGTTCAACACTCACTGGAGTGATTTAGCAGTACAAGAAGGATGAAGAGTAGGTTTGGTAAACACTAAAACTGTTTTATAATGTTTGATAACCAGACTGCATGTTCCAGATAACCATATATTTCAATTGAGATCCCATGTCATTCATTAATAGGTATCATTGGATGCAGAAAACTTTAAAAAACAATTTCTAAAAGCCTAACATTCCTGAATCCCAGTTTTACTCTAGTTACCTGATAAAACCTACTGAAGAAGTGTGATAAAACTGGTTTAAGTGAATATTCAGTTAGCAAATCCAGCAAGTCTGTGTAAAAGCATGGGATATAAAAGACATTTGCTTAGATGAAGTAATAGTGTCTGGGAAGCACCACAATCTCGAATCCACCTTGTTAAAGCAGACAGACTATGGCTCCATATGTAATCAACCTGGAGCAGAGCAGCCCGACAGTCCTTCGAACATAAATTATTACCTAAGTGAGAGACTTTGAGCTTGGAACTAGAGTCCTGCAGAAGCACTTTGGAAAAATTTTTCCAATTGCGGACAGTGAATTACAGAACTTGAGAGCTCAAGAACTTTTATTCAGTCTCCTTGGGCTGGGGCTGAACACTCTCCCCTGAAAGGACTGTCAGCCCAGGTCTGTTTTGTAGGGGAGCACCAAGACAAAATGCATGGCGTACAAGTACTGGGCTGGTACAGCTTTGGGGTTCTGCTCCGTGCAGAACTGTCTCCTTTTATTGGCTTTGAACCCAGCACCTGCACATGTTGGGTGGTGGTCTGTAGCTTTGGTGTTAAAAGGATGGTGAACATTCAGTATCCATGAACGCAATCTGTGCCACAAATAATTTTTGTCTTTTTTATGCCATCTAAGTTGTCACTTTTCTATTCTGAAGATCTCTCACCTCAAACAGGAGGTGTTCTAGACCTTTGATTAACCTTATCGCCATTTTCTGACAATTTCTGAGTTCTCATTTATCCTTTTTTATTGTTACAGGACCAGAACTACATGCTCTAATCGAGGTGTGGATAATCCAGAGATTTAAACAGTGGCACAATGTTCCTATTCGATTTACTCTCTTTTTTTCCCCAATAATTTATAGTATTTAATTTGCCTCTTTCCCCACTACTGAGCTGATCTGCACATGAACTACCTACCATAGCACCAAACCCTTACTCCTGAGTGACAGCAGTCGGTTCTGGTACAGCATTTCACCAATCTTGCAGCTAAAACATAACAAGAAAAACAAAATCCCCACTGGCACAACAACAGCAATCCAGAAACCTTTGATTTCTCTTTTCAAAATGAGACAGAATTTGTAATGTCCATTCCTTGGTTTTACCAGAAGATGGTGGCACAGGGCTCCTTTTCCTGTAATCCCCAGAATTTGAGGCTTTCCTGTAATCCCCGAGCAGTTCTACCTGCAGAAAGCAATTTAGCAGAAACACACTAAAAGCTTGACTCCTCACAAGGATCTTACTACTCAAAACTGGTATACTGAAATGATAACATTTTACGAGCGGAATTTGCCCTGCAGACCTTCTTCACTTGGTGTAAAGGGAACTGTTCTCATGCAAACAACTTTTAGAGTGACAAATTCACCAGACAATAAAAGTTCTCATTTTGGAATGAAGATGCCTACACAGAGAAACCTCTTGGCATTATTATTTAAATTTAAATTTATGCCTTTCATTATTTGTCTTTCTGTTGCAGACATAGCCTTAAACAAATACTAAGAAAATACCTCATGTAGATATTTTGGAATTATACTTGAAGTTTTTTTCTCCCAAAGCCAGACAGAAAGTATTAGGATTAAACTTAGCAAAGTGTTATCATTTGTTATTATTTAATAAATTATTTTTGTTGGCTATAGTGAAGAAGCAGAAGGCAGATCAGATAGCTGAATTAACATATTCAATAAAATGAAGTTTATGATATTTCATTGCTCATATCCCTTTTCTTAAGTCTTTGGCACCGGAATCTTTTGGGATGTTTAGGATTCTGACAGGTCACCAAGATTGTTTAATGCAACAATTCTCTTCCTTATTTCAACAGAGGCAGAAGAAGAGGATATGTGGTTGCCCTTAGCCTTTGCAACTGACATTCTGGCAGGTTAGCACAATCCCTTTTCCTTCAAAGGCTTGCATTAACAAGCCTCCAGAAGACACTGGTATTCAGGCTGTACCTACATAGGGTTTCTGTCATTGCTGTGCCATCTTTCCCATCCTGCCAAAGTAGAAGCGACTAGAAGGGCTGGAGCATATTTGCTTCTATTTGATGCCTCTTCTCAGTCACCCTTGACACAACTGTGAAAACATCAAGACTGTGACACACAACACAATGATGGGCATAGGAATAAGGTAGTAATCTCTGGCTGGGGCAACTGGGGTGTCATGGTTTAGGCCCAGATGCTTGGACCACCACCACGCAGCCACTCACCACCCCGCTACCCGCTAGTGGGATGGGGAGGAGAACCAGAAGAACAAAAGATGAAATATCGTCAGTTGAGACAAGGACAGGAAGGGATCACTTATGGTCACAGGCAAAACAGGCTCGACTTGAGGAAAAAAATAATTTAATTTGTTACCAATCAAATCAGAGTAGGATAATGAGAAACAAACCCAAATCTTAAAAAACACCTTCCCGCCACCCCTCCCTTCTTCCCAGTTTCAACTTCATTCCCATACTCTCTACCTCTTCCCTGGCCACAGCGCAGAGGGACACAGTCCTCCATGAACTTCTCTGACAGGAGTCCTTCCCACCGGCTGCAGTTCTTCATGAACTGCTCCAGCGTGGGTCCTTTCCATGGACTGCTCTAGTGTAGGCTTCAAATGGAGTCATGACCTCCTTCAGGTGCAGCCACCTGCTCTAGTGTGGGGTCCTCCATGGGCTGCTGGTGGATATCTGCTCCACTGTTACCCTCTGTGGACTGTAGGTGGATCTCTGCTCCATCACTACTCTCCATGGCTGTGGGGAACAGCCTGCCATCTCACCACAGGCTGCAGGAGAATCTCTGCTCCAGTGCCTGGAGCACCTCCTCCCCTTCCTTCTTCACTGACCTTGGTGTCTGTAGAGTTGTTTCTCTCACATCCCACTCCTCTCTCCCCTGCCAGATCCCAGGAGGTTTTTTTCTCCTCTTAAATATGTTATCACAAAGGTGCCACCACTGTTTACCGATGTGCTACCATTGGCTTGGTCTTGGCCAGAGATGGGTCCAACTTGGAGCCAGGGAAGCTTCCAGCAGCTGTAGCCTCTCACCTTGCTACCAAAACCCCACCACACAAACCCAATACATGGGGCCCAAGATGCCTTGGAATTTCATCCACAAGATTTATCAGAGGAATACAGCTCAGACTTGAAAGACAGAAGATACAGAAAGAGAAGATAAATTCAAGTTGTTCAATCCAGTATCTGTCCCTTGAATATGTGAGATATGTTATGGGATTTTTTGATGGCTAGACAATCTGCATCTATGTGAACAGCAAATCTAAATGAGGTCTAGGTTTATGCTCTATTCTGCATTCATTTGTATTTTAGGACCTGCTTTTCGTTGTATATTTAATCTCTGTGCACAAATGTTTTCTCTTGCTCTGAGTTTCTTTCCTGACTGCAACCAAAGTTCTTATGACAACAACAACACTTAGTGAATTACCTTATTCTATGTTGTTTTTTCCTTTCAAACATTTTCCTTCAGCAGAGCATCTTCCACATGGTCTGTGTTTCCTACATGAGACATAGTAAAAAATTCAGCAGTTTTTCCTTAAGATATTTGCACAAGTCAGGCAAAGGCTTCTTCAGACCTTCCATATGATCATCACATTGATATTAACAGAAGTTTTCCAACCAGAAAGGATACTTTCTTGTTTAGTAAAGTAATAAATCATCTTTTGTTTCCAGGTGGCTTATGGAAAAGAAACTGAATGCAATAAAATGTAAGACAAATAAAGACTCATTTGTATAAATTGGGGTAATCCACTTCTAACAAATTCATCTCCAGGGGCAGGATTGAACTGAAAAGCTACCTTCATCATAGAAGTTCTCTTTTACAAGAAGCCAGCAAAGTCAACTGCAGCAACATCGGGGCTGAGCTGAGGTTGTGTAACCAGGGTATTATTCATACTCAAGGACATCAACATGAAATTAATTAATTATATTGTTTTCTTCAAAACTGTTAGTCTGAAGACAGCACAATTACCAAGTTATTTAAAAATTCATTCTCTGTTAAACCTGGGACTGGGAATTTACAAAGGATATTTCCAGGTCAGTCTTTGCTGGCTAACAGTTTACAGGGAATGGATGATACCACCATCGCTTATGTGTGCTCAGTTTAAATCTAATGAAAGCAGCCTCCTGTGGGCAAGAGAAGTGCACTGCCACACAGGGAATGTTTATGGGTATGATTAGGAGGATGTGTCACAGGACTCAGAGATACACAGCCCATGGTGGTCTTCAGGTTACTTACTTTCCCTCCTGAGAATTTGCACTCATCCTAGCTCCCACTGCAGGGAATACTTGGAATTTTCATTGAAATATTTTCATTTAAAAATGCTTGTATTTCTCTTGCACTGTTTCCTACTGGGAAATTCTAGTGCCTCTGTGTTTTGGAGATAAGACTTGAATGCTGGATTAGGGAGCAACACTGTTATGAGGTTTGGTTGTGGTTTTTTTTAATACCTCCAAAATCTACTTAGAGTCATGTGAAAGATGAGCTGGGTTGTGAGGCACTGGGGCTGCCTTGTAGCTGCCATACAGGTACTCCTAGTTCTCAGAATCTACAGTAAAAGTCCATCCTTCCTAAAGAACTGGTTTTTAAGAGCTTAGTGAATCTCTGCTTGAAATGACTGTGAGTGCTGGGAAAAAGCCTGCTGCTTTTGTTGTCCTGAATCCACTGAAACAATTAGAATAGTCTTGGCTTACATGTGGATGAATTCCCATATCCTTGAAATAGTAGCAACGATCAAGGGCCGAACAGATGACATAGCTGTGGGGAGAGGGCTGGTATGTCCATTCAAGAGTGAGTTCTCCAAATATCAGGGTTGGGGCTCAAATCACATAGCTGAAAATAAGAAAGGAAAGTCCAAAGTACTGGTAGCATCTGAATAGCAGGGTTTATGTGAGCAACTGGTGTTTTTGTGATTATCTGATTGATTTGTGCCTTTTGGCATTGAGTCAGCTCCTTTCCTTACTGACAGAAGGTAACGTGCATTGACCACATACTGCATTAGCCCCAAAATCCCACTGCTTCATGGACTGTGACAACATACTGCATGGACTCTGCCATGGGCAAGGCAAACAGAGCTTTACTGACAGAAGCTATCCCATCAGCAAATAGAGTCCCAGTGGACCATAAACAAGGTCAGCCAGAACAAACTTACTGTCTCCCACATGGCTCAGAAGCTGTAAGGGAAGCCTGGCACTCAGATCTGCTGGGGCACAGATAGGCTGTCCTTCAGGTACTTGTCCCAGTCGGTCCATCTTCCCTTGCAGGGATTCTCATCTGAGATATGCTCCCTCAAAGCTTCCTGTAGGTATGTCAGGTCAAGGCTAACAGACTCACAGCAGGTCATTTAACTTGGATAGTTATGATAGGGGATCACATACTCCAGTGTAAGCTGTATTGTCTCCTCCTGTTGACTTTTGCTGTAGGAAGCCAAGTGGACAACACTTTACAGGGTGTAAAGAAGCTTTTGTTCTCTTTCAAGACTTAGTTTGGATCCAGCTGTCCCATAGACTGAGAGAATGCATGTGTGGAATTAAAATGTCCTACCCAGATCTGGTTTTGTTGTAGTGGAAGATTGAGGGGTGTTAATAAAATCAGCTATGGATGAATGAAAGACATTATGAAATATATGTTTACCAGAGACAAAATGAGTACGCAGTACATAAACAAAATTTTTAGCTTTTCTAATCTGTCGGAATCCTTCCTTTCCTTCTCTACCATTAATACACTAGATAGCATGAAGAGGAACATTTCCTGTCACACACTAAACCAGACAAAAGCAACATGCACAAATGATGAAAGGCAGACTAACACCATTTTCCTGGAATTAGGATAAAATGTCTGTCACCACAAAAACTTTGCAGAATTGTCCAGTTCTTAAAGAACATAATCAGGAATATCCTGAGAGTAGTATCAGCCGAGTATATTTAGCCCCCTGTTCTATGGATCTCTATACTGTGAACTATAAGCATTTTTGTGCCTTCCACAAATGTATGGCACAAGGCTAGGTTTTTTTCTTGTTCTCTCTACATTCTCTCCTTCCAGAGAGATTTGGGATGATCCCTCTTCCCAGTCCAGGCCCCTGCCACAGCTCAGGCAAAACTGCTTGTCTGGAGCATGAAGTTCCTCAAATGGAGGACAACTGTGGTGATGCCCCACATTCTGGTAGATACCTGCCAAGTCCATCCAGCATTCAAAGGTGCCCCGTTTGATACTTTTGCCAGTAGCAGTCACTCCTTATGCTTCAGTGTGAAAACTCTCAGTGCAGCTCTCTTCCTGCAGTTCCTTGCCTCCAATCTCAAAAGCAAAGAACTGGGAGGTAGATGGGGCAGGAAGTTGCTCCATATGTTATTTCCAAAAGCTTCTGCTCTGTCCTAGCAACCGTGAGATTTTTCCTAACCTTTTCCCTTTAGCAATAGAAGGGAAAGAACCTGTTTTTCTGCCACCCCACTCTGATAAAAATCTCACCATCCTACCTTCTAATCAGTACTGGTGTACCAATTTATCAGGGTGAGATCTCACTGAAGCTGCTCCCAGCTCTTGTTCAGTTCATACAGCCACCTCAGAGCAGGCTGCCTCACACCACAGCAAGTTATCATTGATCTCAGCTCTGTAAAAGCCGCTGCTTTGCACAGAGGTGTGGTATCTTCCAGTCCACTGATTGATGGTATCTTGCCCCAGCAGAAGCAATTGCTCAGGGCTTCCACTGAGTTCTTGCTGCTTGGACCAAAGGGACTCATGCAAGGCAGCAGTCTCCAAGCCTCCGTGGTGTCAGAAGCATAACCCCCACTGTACGCTATACCCATGCTACAAGCACTGTTGGGTCTCAATAAAGCACTTCTGTGTGAGGTGGACCAAGTTTGGGAGAACAGGTCAGAGGACCAGAGAGGTGTCAGAGGTAGGGAGCTTGTTTGTTGATTTGGGGCTTGCATTGCCTTTTCAGTGCTCGTAGTACATGGCCACAACCACTGTAGAAATGGGCAATGTACATTCAGGAGCATCATCTTCCCACTGACAGGGACTAAACTCTACTTCCAAAAAGTTTATCCAGAGTCAATGCACAATGGCACAAGTCAAAGCAGTGCAGTGGGAGAGCAGCTGTCAAAGCAGGAGCCAGTGTCAACTTGAGGCAGCAGCTGCATGGTAAAGGGTTTGCCATAGACTTCAGCAAGGCTGAGCAATGGGCTCCAGTCCTCCATTGCAGCAAGAGTAGGTGGTCTGCAGGCCCACAACAGCAAAACAGTGTTTACATGTTGCTTGAAAATGGGTTCTACCCAAGTAGGGACATACGGAGAGAATGCAAAGAATTGCTATCTCCATGTGAGAAAAGATGGACTCATTTAACAGCCTTTAAAATATATTTTACAGACACCTTGCCATGTTAATAAGAGTGATCAAAAGTTTTCGTTGGTTTTGAAAGATTTCTAACGGGATAGGAAGAGACTGAAGACACTGATAATCAGTCCTTAAATGATGAATTTAAATGGCAGTGCTTATTTTGTTCATCAGCCATAGCAATAATTTATGGATCACATTGTAGCAGGACAACTCTTTGACAGTTTATGCCTAGTGTCACTGTCTCTCAAAGTTTTTATTGACCCTGTGGACTGCAAAAAGACACTTACTATGAGTGCTACAGCAGAATAAGTCTACTGTCTCAGAGATTTTGTCTTTTTTGTCAATGTTTTGTAAGACGTACTAGGCAAAGAGTTGGAACATGTGAGAAAGAACAGGTTGGTTGAGGGTAAAGAACAGCTACCTAGGCAGCAAAGAGCTATGTAGGATCTGACTCAGCTGGACATTGATCACCAGCAGTTCCTGGAGAAGAAATACTAGAATTGCAGAGGACTTGTTACCTGTTCAGATAAAGCTTTTGGTGGGTAACCCAGAACTGAAAGCAGTCTGGACCACTTAACAGAGATCATGCACATGTAAAAGTAACAGCAGACTTTACAAAAAAAACCAAGGAAAAGTAAACAAAAAATTTGGAAAAAGTGTTAATAACTTGAATTACTCATCTGGGGAAAATGTTATATTTTAAAACTGGCAGTTGCTTGGGGTTTTTTTACAAATTTTTGCTTATTAGTTTGATGAAGAAATTCCTCATTTACTTCTGAATATTCCTCAATCAGAGAGTAGTTAGTAGCACTAACTAGCCCACATATGTGAACACTGTAGCCATTGTAACTCATGTTGAAAACTGGCATGCCCAGTAACTCAGCAATTACTTCTTAGTAGGATCAACAATTTTCCCCATGAAAAGTGTGGTGCCAGTTGCTTTGTCAGAAATCAATATAATGAAGGGCCTGTTGAATCTGATGGTAACAGAAGGATGGAGAACTCTGGTAAGGATTGTGGCTGTGGCTCCTGCAGCCTCGGTTCCAGCCTCATCAACTTCCAGGAGGGCCTTGTGAATTGCCTGAAGGGAAAAGGAGCAAACACTGCAGTTTATATACAGCACAGCAGGGGGTGAAGATACACACTCTTCTTATGGAATGTTTGGGAGAGGAAAGGAGCGATAAAACCCAGTGGACCAAACTTTCTTTTATGGTAAGTCTACAACAGCCAGCAACAGGAGTGTTGTCCATGTTGGGATTGCACAGGGAAGGCCAAAAATAAAAATTGACACACTTTAGATGCAGCCTCACCAGTGCTGCATAGAGGGGGACAAGAACAGCCCATGCACTAGCTGGTTTAGTTTCTTAGATGGTTTGGACTTCCAATAGCGACACTTTCTCTGTTATTCCAAGGTTAATGGAAGACTGCTGTTCAAATGCTAATACAGGGGCAATAATTGCCATCTTTGCCACATTAAATCATAGCTTAAACGACATGGTGAAATTCTGGTACTGCAAACTGGAAGTCTCCTGGAAACTTTGAGAATATTAAACCATTAGGTACTAATCAACACAAATATCATAATGTCCTTTTCATTTATAATTTGACAGGATCACATGTAAACAATCATATTCCAGTATGAAGAAATAGTTTAAAATCTTGTCCACGTTTTCCATGTACTTAATATCCAGCCTTCCAATAGCATTATTAAAATAGTAAAAGGGTGGGACAGAAGACTCTGTAGAAAAGCACAGTTACTAAGCAAGACCCTGCGTGTCATTGTGAGTTTTACTTACAACTTCAGTAGGACAAGGAGGGAAAGCAAGTTTTTAAATACCCCAGGTATAACTGATTAGAGCAATCAACCACCACACCATCACCAGCTCTGTCTGTTCACTTACTTGTGAAACCTGAAGATCATGGCTGCCACTAATCCCAGACAGATCAGCATTACTAGAGAATACTTCAGTAATACCCATTTCCTTGAACAGGGACTTAACATCATAAGACCCACTAATAGAAATCTTTGGTAACTGCAGATCTAATCTCCTGTTGAACAAAGAAAATGAAACAGCAGTGAAGCATTGCAGCCTTGTTTCAGACAACAGGCTGGATAGTATGCAATTCAGTGACGTTTGAAAGCATTCTTTTGATTGCTAATTTGTTTGATGGTATCATTCGTATTCCCTGAGAAATCTGGCATCCAGAGAGAAATGTCATTTTCTTGTACCTACATTCTCTCTTTGATTTTGTAAAAAGAAACTAATTTCTTCCTTGGCACTCTTTCATCCCAGTGCCACATAAACAGCTGGCAGAGTTTTGTGGCTAGAGGGCTACAGAGACTAAGCAGACCAACTGTGGAAAGACTAAAAGAAAGGAAAAGGAGGATAAAATCTTAGACACAGTGAAGCAAATTAATTATGATAGCACCATGAACGAAGATGTACAGTAGCCAAAAGGTAGCCAAGCAAGTCTTGAGGCAGTTGTTACAATGTTGTGTCCCCTTTTGTCAGGTCAGAGAGCCTGCAGTTGCTTATCAGTTATGCTCTGCTCTGACTCATCTTGGGAATTGCTTAAAATTCTGTCTTATGAAATCAGGACATTATACCCAGGAGGAAGTGATCTGAAATTAATGCTTTCTCTTAAAAATAATGATGTGTCCTCAAATATAGTAATCTATCTACCTAGAGTTACCTGCTTGCAAGTTCGTTATCCCATTTACAAATTGTTTCCTGGGAGAGAGCATCTTCCACTTGCTTCATCTTTCCATCATCAGGCAGAATGAGCAATGCTCGGGCAGTGCCCTGATAAGGCAGTTCTACCACCTCGCAAGAGAGATCCTGGTCGTAGTAACTGTCATAACTACTGTCGCGCTGCATCATGTTGACTCTAACAGATGTATTTGTGTTCACAAAAAAATCATCCTCATATGTTCGCAAAGGATCAAAAGACTTTTCCCAGGCAGCTAATGGGGGAAAGGAGATGTTGCACTCAAACATGTGAAGGTCATAAAAAATGGCAGATATAAATCAGACTAACTTAAACATTAGGATGCTGGAGGGCTGTTTATGGGGGAAGAGGATCACTAAATCACTTCAACCTCCTGCGTAACACACAATAAAGCATTTTAGCTGTGCAGTAATTTCAGCATAGTTAGCGTGACTAAAAGTCCTGTCTTGCTGAAAGACAACAAAAGGTTGAAGATATCCAATTGAGAAAATCCTGTTTCTGTTGAAGCCATAAGTTTCCATCACTTGTGCCTTTTATGTAGTTTAAATTCAACCACTTAAACATTCAGCCACAGGCTGTTGTTGTGCCTTTCCTGTTAGGCTATACTTGATGGAAGCTGACTGCACTCAGCCTGGTGAAGAATTCATTGGCAGAATAAAGGATCTTAACATTCAGGCAGGGCTCTAGAAGCACAGTGCTCAAAATGCTATGTCCCAAGTTTTCATGCAGCATACCTAGTAGATCTGCCACCATACTGAGGACCCTAGAAGTGCAAGGATGCCAGTCCACTAAGTTTGACTGGCACATACAGTCAGCATAGAGATTTTTGAAACATCTTTAGTCATTATGCCCTCAGACCAGCGAGACTACATGCAGTGGGTCCCTGATTGTGAGGCAGTCTACTAGAGTGGGACTTCTCTGTCCACACTGTTCAGGCAAACTGGGCCAAAATCAAGCAATCAGTATTTCTCAACAATCAGATACTTGCTTTTAACCAGATCTAATATTTCCTTTGAAGGTTCTGCACAGTTTAGCTCTTTCCTCAATAGCCACTCTGCTAATGAATCACCAAGAATTTCCTACACATTTTGTTTTGCATCAAAATCATCTGTTGGAGTATCATGTTAAATATCTTACCTTTAAAAAAAATGTAGTTAACAAGAACCAATACAGTATTTGGATCAAGATGACCAATTAACTCAGAAATTTTCCCCTTGGTTTTCTCCTCTATATATTTATTGATTTGCTTCTTAGCTTCTTCTGTTTCATGGAAATTGCTAGAAAAAAAATCTGCATCATAATATTGTTTGGTATTTTGTAAAAATGCCTCCCATGGTTCATAACCAATAGCTGTGAACAGGGCATTCCCTATATTTAATGTGATGTTAACATTAGTACAGTTCAGTACTGCTAAAACTTCATGAAAACTTTCATGTATATCATGTATACGAGTCTCACTCAAATTGTCAAAGCCCAGTCCTTCAAAAATCTGAAACAGGGTGGTTGATTTAGCACCAACAGCCAGCATGGCAAAGGCAGTGGAAATGCTCATGGGAGAAAAGAAAACATTTTTATCAGCTTCTTGTGATATAACCTGCTTGTAAAATCTAAACACAAAATCTGCATAGTTAGAGCCTTTCTTGTCACAGTTATGTGTTAATAAATTTTCTGATCCATCGTGCAGATTAGTATTATTGACTTCATGGCAAATGCTTCCATGGTGGCAGTGGGTTATGGCACAAAGAACAGCAAGGAGTAAGCACAGGCACAGCAGATACTTCATCTTCTTTTCAAATTATTCTGTCACAAAATAAAGAGTCATTAGATAAGCATATGGTAATGATGAGCTTGGTAGTAAAATAATAATGAATAATTTGTTAGCATAAATATTATATATATTACAACTGTAAAAATCTAATGTACATAGGATATTTAAAGTGCCCATGGACACAATGTTAAATATAATTAATAAATTCAACCAAACTATAAATTTAAATTTCAGGCATAATAAACCCATAATATTCTATTATAACTGCCCCGAAGAGACAGTGCTCTTCTTCATTGGCAACGAGAGTACAGAGCCGAAGTCCATAATAATCTATATTAACAATGATATTATCTTCCCTGGATGATTGTCTCCTATAGGGTACATCTAATCAAACAAGTTATCATGAGGTAAGACACAGTGTGGGTTTCAAAGGCATCAAATACTCCATGGTACCTGCCCAAATGCCGTTTGGTAAATGTGAGGAAATGTGAGGCAGCTCACTTCTCACGGGAAGTGGGATAAATTCCCTCACTTTCATCAGGGCAACAGCACACAGGCAGATGGCTCTCATGGACTATCTAGTGCTTGTTAAATTCACATCCTTGTTTAGCTCATTGTTTCCTACTCACATGGCCAGTCATTGGCCACAGCTGATAAGTGACAGATGAAAGTCATCTACATAAATCTCAAGGCAAAGTTCAAGGCAAAAGCCTGGAGCATCCTGTGCTATGACAGCAGGGTACTCAGAAAAGGGCATAAAGACACATGGGAAACAGCAAGTTTGCACCAGATAATGATGTGCATGTTTGGAATGAAGGGACTGTTGTTTCAAGGGGATGCAACAAGTATTTGTAACTTGTTAAATGGTGGTTTCCCCCTCACCATAGCTTAACCTGTGTGGGGTGTGTGGTTCTATCTAGACACAGGGAAGGCCTGGGTCCAAGAGGAAAAAAGGGAAAAGAGGAGCACAGATCACATTTGTAAATCAAAGGACACTCAGATTAACCCCCTTACAGATGACAAGTTTCTTTGTTATGCGTGTACTTCTGACACTGACATGATGTACTTCACATGAACCTCCTGCCCTCCACGGGAGCTGGAACAATTCTCCACTGAATTTAGTTCCCTGCTATTCTGGGAAGGAATCTTAGGCAAACCCTCTTCAGAAATGCAACAAACTATCTATAAAAAGGGCTTTTTGCCCTTTCTGCTTCTATGTGAAAACATATCTAGAACTTTTCTACTGTTATGGCTCCTCTTCTGGTTTCCAGCCAACACAGCCTGTCTGCATCCTTCTCTTCCAGGAATGCATCTTCCTATATCCTGCCAACGTGAAGTTCTCTTGGTCATTCTCAGATGTGAAAGATGACTGTATCTACTATCTAAACAAGATTTAGGTAGAGTTTCTGAGGGCATCCCAAGTTCCTGGATTCTTGGTGATTAACCAGTTGTTCTATTTTTTTATTGATTCAGAGGTCTTTAATGTTTTTATAGCAAATGTATACACTAGCTGTGTGTTCTTATTTTTGTTAGGATCTGAGTATGCTGAGTATGTCTGAGAGNCCCTCACCATAGCTTAACCTGTGTGGGGTGTGTGGTTCTATCTAGACACAGGGAAGGCCTGGGTCCAAGAGGAAAAAAGGGAAAAGAGGAGCACAGATCACATTTGTAAATCAAAGGACACTCAGATTAACCCCCTTACAGATGACAAGTTTCTTTGTTATGCGTGTACTTCTGACACTGACATGATGTACTTCACATGAACCTCCTGCCCTCCACGGGAGCTGGAACAATTCTCCACTGAATTTAGTTCCCTGCTATTCTGGGAAGGAATCTTAGGCAAACCCTCTTCAGAAATGCAACAAACTATCTATAAAAATAAGCTTTTTGCCCTTTCTGCTTCTATGTGAAAACATATCTAGAACTTTTCTACTGTTATGGCTCCTCTTCTGGTTTCCAGCCAACACAGCCTGTCTGCATCCTTCTCTTCCAGGAATGCATCTTCCTATATCCTGCCAACGTGAAGTTCTCTTGGTCATTCTCAGATGTGAAAGATGACTGTATCTACTATCTAAACAAGATTTAGGTAGAGTTTCTGAGGGCATCCCAAGTTCCTGGATTCTTGGTGATTAACCAGTTGTTCTATTTTTTTATTGATTCAGAGGTCTTTAATGTTTTTATAGCAAATGTATACACTAGCTGTGTGTTCTTATTTTTGTTAGGATCTGAGTATGCTGAGTATGTCTGAGAGCAGACAGTGACCACTGCAGTGACCTGCACTAAGAAGAGGTAACACTAAATTTTAATTTCCTTAAAGCAAAAGATGGAGTATGGCCCTATATGAGAATATTATTTGACTATTTGCATCTCTTTTAAGCACAATTCTCCCTCTTCATCCCAGCCCCCCAAAAAATCCTTTATGTACAGGAGACAAATGAAGCGATCATGTAGTATAGGGAGCGTTTCAGAAGCACTTGCTGTTTAACATTTCATAGACAGTTTTTCTGTAGTTATTTGAGACATTGCATACTTAGGTGAAAAAGAGGATAATTTTTGTCTGTCCATGAACACTTCCTGTGTCTAAGCAGAGTTTAGCCTACATTTCAAAGAATTTTTGAAGCAAAGAGTTTTTTTCTGCAGCAACCTTGTATTAGGTATGGCTCCGTTTTTAACTTCTGCTATAATAGATCAGTTAAAAAAATTTCTCTCAGTATCACAGCTCTCTACAGAAAAATGAGTGCTTCTACCAGAAGCTTCAAAACACTGAATGTTGTCATCAAGTTTTCCCCACATAGTTTTCCCTTTAGAGATGTCAATCGCATTAATTTCAACATTTTGAAATTAGAAAATTTCAGCCACAGATATCTTTGTTACCATTTCAAAGCTGAAGAAACTGGAAAGGAAAGGCTTTATTAAATCTGGGCTGTATTTTTAATATGCAAATTGGAAATTCAGAAGATAGTTCTCTGACTAACTGTAGATTAGTTTGTCTATGGAAATAAAAAGGTTAATTAAATTTAAATTGTGGCCTTCCACCCACCCC
>VZTO01017805.1:2756-41135 GCA_013400615.1 Syrrhaptes paradoxus
CACTGGCTGGCAGGCTGCATGGGATGGGAGGTCACTTGCAGGCTGTTACGGACACAGTGCATGAAGTGCATGGGGGAAAAACAGCTTGGAAATGTTGCATGTTATAATTCTAGTTTTTGAGTTTAAATTCAAAAAAGAAAAAAACAAGAAAAAAACAAAACCATCAAAAAAAAATCCAAACAAACCCTCAGCCTGAATGTTGAATGTATCTTTTGTATATTTGTGCTAGGTGTTTTCAAGGTGGCAACTGGGAACAATAGCCCTATTTAGATAAAACAAACACATGGGTCCAATTCGTAATCCTAAAAGGGATTTTTATACATTGCTCCTCAATGTGCGCATCTTCTGTTGAGAAGTTTTTCTAGTTTTCACCATTTTAATCAACCTTTATCAAATACATTATCTAAATAACTGGAGTTAATGAGGCCCAAGCAGTGATAGAAATACAGAAAGACTAATTCTGGTTCTGATGCTTTTTGATTTTAGGAGATTTGAGAAATGTGAGGATGAGATTTTGAAAGGGAATGTTTAGATATACTTCTGAAATCTTTGCCTTGGTTTTTCACAGTTCAAACAGAAGTAATTCTTCCTTCCTAAGTGTTAGTTTTTATTGAAGATGAGCAACAACAGAGAGCTTTGAACAGTGTGTTAATGTGTAGAGCTCTGTCACTGAAGTGGTGATTTTTATTATAAGAATTTCCATATAGTCTGTTAGTCTGGATTATTTTATCAAAGACTGTGTGTAGTTATAATGTGTCATTTAACTTGTGATTAATAACACAAACTAGTAACTAAACAAATTTTAGAAATTCCTACTGCTGTCTTTAATTGTATTCATCCAGATGGGGCTATAAATAATTCCCTTTGTCACAAAGCTGTCTTTTCAAAAATTATTGGTTTTGTTCAGTGATAGGGAGGTGTATGGATCGCAGTAACCCAACTAATACATTTTTGGCTTTTTGCAGCTTTTGATCACTATTGAAACTTTACTTCTGTATAACTTACTAAGGCACTGAAAGTGTGCATTGCATAACTGTGCGTTGATAAAGTACAAGAAACGTGCCTTGTGTCAAGCCAAGACAATTTTAAAATTGACGTGATTGTTATGAGCTTCAGTTGTGTAATGGAATGCCTGTGGCATAAGGTTTTACTTCACTCAGAAAATGCTTACTTTAGGGAGACATGTTTAATATCTTGGTTGTTAATCCTAGATTAATATGAATTTACTGAGTTGCCGGAAAGGGGGAGTTTCTTAGTGTTCAAAGTGCTTGTGTGAATATTCACAGAATTAAGAATCAGATGTGCAGCAGCAACTGCTACTGCAGCGGAACGTGCAAGTGAAAAGAAATTAGAAACTAATAACTTCGTATTGGGTTTGGATTTTTCATGGTTTAAAATGGGATGTCTTTGTATTGTGAGCACTGACCATAAAAAAGCCTAACCAAAATGTTAAAGGAAAACTTCAAAATGTTCTGTTACAAAGTATATAAAATCTCTGTACAAAAAACAGATGCTTTACCTAAATTATTGTATCACATTACATTACTTTGATAAAACTTCATTAATAATTATGTCTACATTGATACTATTCCATTTTAATCTTCAGTCTTTTAATTCTGTACTAAAAATGGATCTGTTAAATTTGAATTTCACCACTGAATTTTCCTGTATTAGAGTGTGCATAACCAACAGAGGCTTTTCTTGAGACCTGGCATGCTGGAAGGAGGACAGATTATGAAAGCAGAGTGAAATCTGCTCTGCCCACTAAAGCCCAGTATTGTATTTAAAGGATAATGAATTTCCAAGAGAGCTAAACAGATTTTTTTTTCCTACTTACCAAAGCACTAATGTTTCTGCATAGCTCTTGATCTTTGTCTGCTCCTGTATCTGCTGTGAAGTGAAACACTAGCTTGTATTTATTTGATCCAAGGTGCTGCAGTTTAGCCTCACTGGGTCATCATAAAATCTAATTTGATACTCACACTGTGGTGTCCTCTATGGCACTTGCATATGTAGGTGCAATTTAGAGAGAACATCTCTTTGGTATTGATGTGCACAAAAACTATCCCTACTTAAGTGCTCTGCCTGCTGTCTGGTTCTTAAATGTGGAATGTTTTTTGTTTGTTTTTCAGGTCTTTAAATCTGATTCTTGCAGTAAGTTTCAGCCTGCATGACAAGCACAATGAGTAGTCCCTCTGAAGTTAGGCAGGTGTTAGTTGCTTGCGTATTTGTCCCTGTCGTATTGTCTTCACAGAAGTAAGTATTTTTCATGGAGTTTTTAATATCAAGAAAGATGCATTTTTAATAATGCTTCTTGAGTTAGACTATTTTTTATTACCCTCAGTAATGTTAGTCGTGCAATATCCCAAAATGCTTGCTTCTGTGCTTACAAATTTTAGATGAAAGCAAGAAACTACTGTAAATCATTATTGTTTCAAAGGGCTAGTAGTTTCATGTTTTGGATGAAAATAGCCCTCTCTTAAATAACCATGCACAGCATTATTTTTCCTTCATCTTAAAATATGGAAGAAACAGTGTATGAATGGCACTTCATTACAAAACCGAAACCATCTTAGTTATCCTATAGCTTAAACTTTTTGTATTCTAAGGCACCCCAAAGAAGAATAGCTTTTCAGACACAAGGCACTTTTCTTGGTTTGTGTTTTTTGTTTGTTTTGCTTTGTTTTTTTACAGTTAAGTTTGCTTTTGTTGTTGTGTTTTGTCCTACTTTGTTTTACGTTGCGGGTTGCTAGGACCTGGATAAGACCCAGGACGACTTACTGAAACACCAGGCTAGCATTAGTGAGCTCAAGCGCAATTTCATGGAATCCACACCTGAACCACGCCCAAATGAGTGGGAAAAGCGGCGTATCACACCTTTGTCCCTACAGACACAAGGGGTATGTCACTGCAGACACTTGTCCGCATGCGTTTCTGTACAACCTTGTATGTAGTTTAGTAAATGCAGTTTGTCTTTTAGATTAACACTTTCTTTGGCTAATGTAATATTTGTATATACTAAGTATACATTAACTTTTTACCACTTACCATTGGACCTGACTTTAAATAATGTGTGGAATTTTATTCTTCTACAAGAATAACTGAATCAGAATAACTAGAAAAAAAATTGAGGCAGTATTTTCCTGTGTGATAAGGACAGCTTAAATTTCACTCTGATTTACACAGATTGATGAAGATAATTTTTCAGTGACTGGAGAACTTTTGCCTCCTTTTCCCTCCCTTTAACTCTTCATAGGCAGCTTGTGCATAAACACACACACAGACTGTGGTGTTTCAGAAGGACCTTATGTGATCAGTTAATTTACAGTGTTGACTTCTTCAGGGCATATTTAATACAGTTTTTAAAATTTACTCTCCTTAATCTCCAAAGTCTGTAAGATGAATTTGTCTACTTTTTCGCTATATTTCCTGACTGAACTTTAAACCAGCAGTTTGGAAAATGATTTTCTGCAAATATCATCCTGACTGCTTGTGGCAAGAAAGCTACCCAAATAGATTTCCATTGCTATGGTGAAACTTTTAGTTTTATGAGGAGTTATTTGCTGCTTCTTTCATAGAGTAGGACAGCAAATCAGTCTTAGAAAGCAGTCAGTTTATCTTCTGTTGTTATCCTTTTCTTTCACCATTGTTCCTGTCCTTTCCTCCTAAATGTATTATTGTCCCATCCCATTAAATTCTTAAATATTTTCTTCAGTCCCCAGAGAGGTAGACTTTCAATTATATATATGTATTGCTTGATGCTACCAAATGATTTTTGTTAATAGGGCATTATTACAACAAGATACTTAAGTAATCTGAACTGTGAGCATGTGCATACAGATGATATAGTCACTGACTCTGTGGATCACTTCTTTAATTACTATTTTGTTAATTTATGGTTACTGACAATTATTCCTTAAGTTTCTCAGTAGTACCTGAATGTTCCTTTGCATAGTGGTATATGCATAGGTGCAAATCTTGGTCAAACTTTCAGATGTCCACAGCCCATTGGTTCATTTAATAGCTGTAAATATCTTTTGAGGTAAAATAGAGATTTACGTAAAAGTGTAACTTAATTTTTATTATATGGTTGTGTGTATTTTCTGTGTTATTTCTTTGTGTTGAAGTCGAGGTCCCTCCAACTTCTTTTATCACTGTATTTTTCCCCATCTAGTATGATCTGTCACTTTCAGATGACTTCGTTTTGTGTTTATTTATGTATAGTATGTGTCTATGTCATTGCTTGTTGATTTACACTGGTTTTATAAAATGAAAACCAAATAGAAAAAAGGAGACTGCATTTTCCAAGTGAAAACACTGCCTGGGAAAGAGAAGCAATGGACTGCAATGCCATGGATTGCCGGAGCAAAATCAGAGGAAACTGACAAGGTGGCTGCCCTGAAACCTACTGCCTTTTTGCTGTATCTGCTGTGGGCTAGCTTGGGAACTTCTTTCTTATTCTCTTTTTTTCCTGATGGAGATATTATATATTTTTTTTAGCCACTAGTGAAAGGAGAAGGTTCAGTTGTCAACCAAGATCTGTTTGTGTGTGTACATATATATACACATATGTATGTTTATATATATATATATATACACACATATATACACACACATATATATGAATGTTAGCAACAGTCTGCTTAAACTTCAAACTAGCTGTGAAGTTCTGGATGGCTACTATTTGAAAAGAAAACAATTTTTTCACTGGAAAACTACTGTATTTTATGTGACTAGGATGACAGCAAAACATATATTTCTATTCCAGATGGAAATAATTCTTTGCAGTTATTTGACACACAAGAACTTCTTTTCTGTGTTCACTACATAATCGTTATTCAAATGAATAATGCTGTAGAAACAGCTTCATTTCAAAGGCAACCTGGTTCTGAGTTCCTCCAAGCTTCCATACCTCTTTTTTTATCCAGGAAGAGGGAAGCTTTCTCTCTGATAAGCTGGTTTAATATCAATGCAGTGAAAAGCACTATAAAACCGGTGGGATTAGTAGTGGTGTGGTAGCGATGGTGGGTAACAATTTGATGTTGCTTTTTTACATCACTTTTGGACTATTTTCCACCACCTAGGAACTGTGACAAAAGTAGGTTAATGTGAAGCTGTCAGTCCTATTTCAGTAAAACATATACATACGAGGTTTGGGAAACAGTATATTTACATCCTCAATTATTTGTTGATGGATATGGAGAAGTTCGTGTTCAACTGTTTTGTTGCCCCCAGTTTATAAACTTTCTGGTATTAGTAGATTGATACATTACTCAGTCCTATTCCTGGACTGTATGTTTCCCTGCCTGTCTTTTAGGACAGTCGGACAATAGACAAGAATGAAGCAGGGATCCCCACTACTACTATTCTTTCTTTTCTTCCTTCTTTTGCTTCTGTGAAAATACTTGCAAATAAGTCATTTTCTCTGTATGAGAAATGTTATTTTGGGTACATATTGTTTGTGCCACTTCTGTATCACTGTACTCCCACAAATGCACAGCATCTGTGACTTAATTATAACAGAAATTGTGCAACATTGATATGGACGTCACAAATAGATGTGAAATATTGTTATGTTATAGATACCCAAAATCCTTTCTTTTTTTCCCTAATCCACCCACCTCCCTATGCTACTTGAAACAGTNGTTGTTATCCTTTTCTTTCACCATTGTTCCTGTCCTTTCCTCCTAAATGTATTATTGTCCCATCCCATTAAATTCTTAAGTATTTTCTTCAGTCCCCAGAGAGGTAGACTTTCAATTATATATATGTATTGCTTGATGCTACCAAATGATTTTTGTTAATAGGGCATTATTACAACAAGATACTTAAGTAATCTGAACTGTGAGCATGTGCATACAGATGATATAGTCACTGACTCTGTGGATCACTTCTTTAATTACTATTTTGTTAATTTATGGTTACTGACAATTATTCCTTAAGTTTCTCAGTAGTACCTGAATGTTCCTTTGCATAGTGGTATATGCATAGGTGCAAATCTTGGTCAAACTTTCAGATGTCCACAGCCCATTGGTTCATTTAATAGCTGTAAATATCTTTTGAGGTAAAATAGAGATTTACGTAAAAGTGTAACTTAATTTTTATTATATGGTTGTGTGTATTTTCTGTGTTATTTCTTTGTGTTGAAGTCGAGGTCCCTCCAACTTCTTTTATCACTGTATTTTTCCCCATCTAGTATGATCTGTCACTTTCAGATGACTTCGTTTTGTGTTTATTTATGTATAGTATGTGTCTATGTCATTGCTTGTTGATTTACACTGGTTTTATAAAATGAAAACCAAATAGAAAAAAGGAGACTGCATTTTCCAAGTGAAAACACTGCCTGGGAAAGAGAAGCAATGGACTGCAATGCCATGGATTGCCGGAGCAAAATCAGAGGAAACTGACAAGGTGGCTGCCCTGAAACCTACTGCCTTTTTGCTGTATCTGCTGTGGGCTAGCTTGGGAACTTCTTTCTTATTCTCTTTTTTTCCTGATGGAGATATTATATATTTTTTTTAGCCACTAGTGAAAGGAGAAGGTTCAGTTGTCAACCAAGATCTGTTTGTGTGTGTACATATATATACACATATGTATGTTTATATATATATATATATACACACATATATATGAATGTTAGCAACAGTCTGCTTAAACTTCAAACTAGCTGTGAAGTTCTGGATGGCTACTATTTGAAAAGAAAACAATTTTTTCACTGGAAAACTACTGTATTTTATGTGACTAGGATGACAGCAAAACATATATTTCTATTCCAGATGGAAATAATTCTTTGCAGTTATTTGACACACAAGAACTTCTTTTCTGTGTTCACTACATAATCGTTATTCAAATGAATAATGCTGTAGAAGCAGCTTCATTTCAAAGGCAACCTGGTTCTGAGTTCCTCCAAGCTTCCATACCTCTTTTTTTATCCAGGAAGAGGGAAGCTTTCTCTCTGATAAGCTGGTTTAATATCAATGCAGTGAAAAGCACTATAAAACCGGTGGGATTAGTAGTGGTGTGGTAGCGATGGTGGGTAACAATTTGATGTTGCTTTTTTACATCACTTTTGGACTATTTTCCACCACCTAGGAACTGTGACAAAAGTAGGTTAATGTGAAGCTGTCAGTCCTATTTCAGTAAAACATATACATACGAGGTTTGGGAAACAGTATATTTACATCCTCAATTATTTGTTGATGGATATGGAGAAGTTCGTGTTCAACTGTTTTGTTGCCCCCAGTTTATAAACTTTCTGGTATTAGTAGATTGATACATTACTCAGTCCTATTCCTGGACTGTATGTTTCCCTGCCTGTCTTTTAGGACAGTCGGACAATAGACAAGAATGAAGCAGGGATCCCCACTACTACTATTCTTTCTTTTCTTCCTTCTTTTGCTTCTGTGAAAATACTTGCAAATAAGTCATTTTCTCTGTATGAGAAATGTTATTTTGGGTACATATTGTTTGTGCCACTTCTGTATCACTGTACTCCCACAAATGCACAGCATCTGTGACTTAATTATAACAGAAATTGTGCAACATTGATATGGACGTCACAAATAGATGTGAAATATTGTTATGTTATAGATACCCAAAATCCTTTCTTTTTTTCCCTAATCCACCCACCTCCCTATGCTACTTGAAACAGTATTTCATGTTAGTGTATATGACTATGTACGAGAAGGAATTTGCCAGGAATTTAAACATCTTCACAGGCTGGTACATTATTGTAGCTGCAGTAATTTGATGAAGAGTGCCAATTCTATTTGTGCATTTAATCATTTTTACTTAAATGCCTCATCAGGGAACAGGGGTCATGTTGTCAAGAAAATTGTGTGATTGGGGTTTTATTTTTAAAAGATAAGACTTAAAAATTTGAAGGTGGTAAAATGCAGAAAGATGGGTAGTATGTGCCTGTCTTTATTATATACATGTGGGGAGAGAGATGCACACAGCCTGATGACATACCACATAGAGATTTCCCTCCTCTCCCTTATTTTACTGCTTTGAGTGGTTAGAAAACATGTGGTACCAGAGTATGGTAGAAGGAATACCATGAACATTTCTGCCTTTTGATGTAATCTCTTAGTAGATGAACATATAACGGATGTGGTAAACTAGGGAAAGTAAGTGGGGGTGAGGAACACATTGCCCTGGTGGATACTGAATGTTGCATGAAAGCAGATTTAATAACTTACATTCACATTGGATTTTCTTAGACACCTTTGAAATATTCTTTAAATTTTACTGTAGGGAAAAAATAAGGGTTCTTTTTCTTCTCTGTTCTTCTGCATGCCATATGTGTTATAGTATATGTATAGTAGCATGTTATAACTTACATCAGTTCTGATTCTACATTGCGACTCGCACAGTGAGTCCACAGGGGCTACAGCTGTCTGCATGGCACCTCGGCTTTCCTCTGGAATGTGCTTCTGCTGCGATTCTCTGTAGTACTGTTTTCTAAGACAGACGTATTTTATTGAATGTTGTCAAAATGTCTGTTATGTCCATGATAAGTATTTGTTACATTATTGGCTTTTTCTTTTAACTGTTCTTACTTCTAACTTAATATAAGAGCCCATGGAAGGAAAACTGGAATAAAGAATTTTAGCCTTTTCAGAGGCTTGTACCCACATTATTTTTAAAAGTTTGCTTTGGAATACAGATTTATAGTACTACAGAAAACAGGCCGGACTATGAACATAATTTATGCTTTAAAGCAATGTACACTTTTGCGTGTGTTTGAATAAAATGGGTTTTCCCAGTAGAATGGGAAATGCTTTTTGAAAACATTCTTTTATAGAAATGGGCTTGCTTAGATTATTTAAGCATTTGAAAAACATATGCATATATATAACATATTAAAAAGAAAACCTCGTTCTGGCATTGTGGGTATGTATTGTTCAAAGCAAGTGTATTTGACTGCACTGAAGCTCTGAGACAATGAGGCATGAGGTGGTGTTAAAAATGAGGATTTTTCCCTTTTAAAAATCCATAGTAAGTACAGGATTACTGCCTCAGTAAATTGTTCTGTTTGGGAAACCCATGGAAATGTTAATGTTTTTAATTTTCATCGTGGGATGTGCATGGTGGAGAGATGCGGTGTGTGAGTATGCAGTGACCAGTGGTTTTGTCCCGTCTGTTCTCTGTGTCCCCCGCACTCCCACAGCATCCTCCTGGCCGAAGGCTTTTCTTTGTCATGCCGTCTCTCTTGCCAAACCTTTCCTTTGTAGGTCGCTGCCGCTCTGTCCGTCACTGTTTAATTCTTTCCTTTCCCTTTTCTAACTCGTCTAGAGCCTAGAAGAGGAGATAACGTCCATTTTATTTAGTAAGGAGGGCTTTTGCGCTGGCACGAGAGGGCCCTTCGCCGCCGCCAGCCCGGGGCCAGCAGAGGGCGCTGCGGGGGAGGAGACCGCCGCCTCGGCCGTGCCGCCGCCCCAGGTGCTCCCGCCGCACACACACTGAGCAGGTTACCGAGTGCTGGGGGGGGGCAGGCTCCCGTCCCGTCTCAAGATTAATCACCCACTCCCCCACGGCGCCTTAGAATTGCCAGTAGGCGGCCTGCAGCTTACTTCTCTTGTATCAGAGCCTTTAAGCTGTTTGCTTGTATTAGACGGATGCAGCTAGAGAGCTTGGTTCTGTATTTGTAAGGCCTAAATATTAATTGGTGCTTGTGTAAGGTTCACCAGGAATGCTGATTTACACTCTTGTAGGTGCTTTGCTTGGTAAACAGCAATAGAAGTTAGGATTAAGTCACAGATGATGTGTTGTTTTTTGTATTCCTATCATTTAAACTCAAATTTTGCTGCAAACCATTTGCTAAAAAATACACTAGATCAAAAAAACTACCTAATGCATAATTTGTGGTGGGCTTTCTGGGATATCCATCACAGATCATTTTGTTATGCAACAAATACTAATATAACTGCTCCTAACTGAATCTGGATGGGATCATGTTGGTACTCATGTATTGCTGTTCTGACAACATACCACCCTAAACAGTCTCCCTCTTGTTGCCTATTAAGTTTCATAAAGTAACAGATCAAAGATGAACGACTATTAAAATATTTTTTTTTGCTTTGTATGATGATAAACTGATAGAAGAATGCTAAATTGTTTGGTTTCTTTTTTTTTGATTTCCCTTAATATTACTTATTCTTAATTTCTCAATTAACTGAGAGAAATAACTGCCTCAGTAGCATCACTGGCTAGAGCATTCATACTTTTATTTTCAGCATTTCATAATTAAATTCTTATCCCAGTTAATAATGTCAATAATTCTTACCTGCTTTTGAATGAAATGTTTCAATGAAGTGGAAGGAAAAGAGCATAGTTTTATGCGAGTCTTGCAGTAAATACCCAGTACCTGTCTAGTATCATGTGTATACATTCTTAAAGCTTGCTTGGAGGATGTTACACTGTTGAAAAGGGTTATGCATTGATTTTTGTCCTCTGATTGCTTTTTGTTTCACAGAGACAGGCTTCCAGAGCAGAAGGGTCTTGTACTGGAGTCAGCGATGCTGATAAGGTTCTACTGCTTTTAAATTTGGCTCTAACTCTTCCAATCCATCTTCATTCTTTCTTTCCTTTCTTTTTCAGTTAACCATCACAATAATCTTTTCTCTTCTACATGACATGAACCAGCCATTAGCTAATTTTGTTTCCATCATTTTAATTTATTCATATACTTTTGTTTTTCCTCATCCGTGTTTTTTGTGCAGAGTTCACATGAGACTCTGGACATAGTGGAGGAGAAGAAGCAGGCAGAGGTTGGGATAGAAGAAACACTAGTCATAGACGAAACCAACAAAGGGAAAATACAAGTTGCCACTGATGCTGGGGAAACATGTAAGGTGGAGCACCTGTCAAAAAAGGACTCTTCATCATTGCCATCAGACAGTAGCAGCAGCAGCAGTAGTAGTGAGAGTGAGGATGAAGAGGTGGGAGAATACCAGCCACATCATAGGGCAGTTGAGGAAGTCATCAGGGAAGAACAGGAGGAAGAGGAAGATGTGAAAAGGAAAGAGCATGAAGAAAAAGTACAGCATATGGAAGCCACACCAGAAGGCAGTAAACTAAATGTACCAGTTGAGCACACACAAGTTACAGCTGAAGATTTGGTCAAGGAAAATGCAGTTACCATAGCTACAGAAGAGAAGAATTTGTCAGAGGAAATTAAGCAAGATTTAGGTGAAGAAAAAGAGGAAGAACAGCTCAGACTCAATGGAGATGTATCTCATGTTGACATTGATGTTGCACCACAAATAATTTGTTGTTCTGAGGTAAATGGTAGAACAGTTTGTCAACTAGATTAAGCAGAGATATTTCTTGGGGTGAAAATATACCTGCCTTTCTTCTTCTCCTATTCCTCCAGCTCTTCAGGCATCCAACAAGATTCAGATCATTTGGAAGGGGAAACCATTGATGAGCAGTGAAATTCTGTCTCTTTCAGTTGTGGTTTCTGACTTTTTGCTAGAACTGGGTGAGAATCACCAGTAAGGCAAACCTTCCGAAGACTGACATCTCCTTTTTATCTCCCCCTTATTTTATATGCACATATATAATGTATATTTATTATTTACATGTTTCCAATGTTTTAAGTCTCGTCTTGTCTATTTGTCAATTGTTTTTGACATGTCCATGACATGTAATTGTGATTGGAAAACTATTGGCAATTGAAATTAGAAAACACCCAAAATGCGTCACAGATTTTTGTTCCCTTTTTTTTCCCCTCATTATTCCCTGCTTTTCTTGCTTTTTTTTCCTTTTAAAAAAATTTTATGAATTTATAGACTAGAGTAAGTATGGCTAAAAATTGCGTAGGTGATAGCGCTGCATTGTAAAGGGATGAGACATTTATCACAATCTTCTAGTGCAATAGATATTTAGGGAAGCATGCATGGGTTCCAGTCAGAATCAGTTTTAAGCCAAACAAGTTTGAAGGGTTCATTACTGGGCAAACGTTATGAAGAAGCAGAAAGGGGAAAAAAGTAAAGCACAGGAATACATCTCTTTGTAAAGTTGGCATGAGCTTCTGCTGAGATTTTCAACAATTGGGTGGGTTTTCTCCTAGTTATGTACCTGCTTGTTCTTGTAATGGTGGCAATTTTTTTTTCTTTGCATTTAAATCCGAACAACTTACCTTCTTTCTTTTGTTGTCTTGTATACACAGGTGTTCTGATTAGTGATGTGAAAGAAATAGTTTACAAGACCTTTAGAAATTGCAGGCACCCACAATTCCTAAAAACATAGCTAGTGTGGAGGAAGGGGAGAAGGGCTGCTGTGTGTGCAAGTGTGTGTGAGAGAAATAAAGGTTTGGGTTTTTTTCTGGAATTTTCCACCATATGCATCCAAAATCAATGGGAGAGAGCACCTGACACCTCTAGAAAGATATCAGAAAGCTTTGCTAGATTTTTGAGTTCTTAAATATATTGAAAATCTGCTTCAATAAAATAAATCACAAGTTCACTGACTTACAGTGTGAACTGGTTAATTGCTTTCTTCATGATAATGCATAAAACACCACTAGGTAACTCTAGATGTTGAAATGGCTTTTTAGGATTGTTGTCGGTAGAGGCCATTGTTATGGCATTGAATGTAGACTGCTTAAAATCTCATTGTCAAAGTTGTTTTTCTGTTCCAGAAGTAGTACATGTTTAAAAGATAATCTTTTATGTGATTTCCTTGGAATTTCTAGTCCTTATTTGTAGTTGAACTGAGCAGGATAGGTGTTTTCCCAGATAAGTCTAATATAAAGCTTATCCATCTGAGATAGTTTGCATAAGGAAGCTGATGGCTAAGATTTTTTTTTTTCCCCTCTAGTGATGCTCTTTTACACGTTTTCAGTACCCATGTTGCTCTTGCCTTCTGTGATATGTACTGTTGGCTGAAACACAGAACTTTGGCAAGGTTATTAGGAGGTTAAATTTTCCTAACATGTTATGTAGATACTAGAGGGCTGGTTTATTGGTCTTCATTTCACTTTGCTTATTTATTGCATGCTTCTAGATTGGGAAGACAGTCAAAACTTACTGTTACGCTTCTCTAGAGTTTTTGGTTGTGTTTTCTTAGTCCGCTTTACAAACCTTCTACTGTCTTTTGAATTGATTTGGTTATTTCTTGCACCACAGCCTCCAGTAGTGAAAACAGAGATGGTAACCATTTCAGATGCCACACAGAGAACTGAAATCTCCACTAAAGAAGTTCCAATTGTTCAAACAGAAACTAAAACTATCACATATGAATCTCCACAGGTATGGTGTCTGGGTTATTATATTTGCAAGCTGGTTTTTATTCCAGTTACTTATAGATCAGAATAGATAATGTCTAAAAAATGCTTTTCAGACACCTGTACTTTTTTCTAGAAGCTAAGATTATGCCTTGGCTATGAATTTGGTAAGTGAAATGCGTGTAGACAGAGTGGTATTATTTCTGAAGTTCTAAGTGGGGTTTTTTTGGTGTTTGGTTTTGTGGTGTTTGGTTTTTTTGTTTTGTTTTGTTTTTTTAAATTTAACGACTTAGTTGCTGTCTGCAAATGTATAACTCAGTTTAGGAAACTTGACTGAAATATCTCATTGGTCCTGAAAGCAACATGTAACTTTGATCATAAACTTTCCCCAAGAGTGAACCACAACAGTTTTACATGGCTTGGTAAACTGGGATTGCTTCTATTTAGATTTCAGTACTAACTGAGCTAAAGAAGGTATTTGGTAAGAAAACCAGCCTTTTTCTCCTGTTAAGACAAAGCTTTTAAATGCCAAAATACAAAAATACCTTTTTATTTTCCCCCCTTACAGTTTGATGGCAGTGCTGGTGGCAATGCTGGTGTGCTACTGAGTGCACAGACAATTACATCAGAGTCAATTTCTACTACCACAACTACACACATCACAAAGGTAAAATATAATAACATGTCTTTGAACTAAAAAAAAAACCCAAACCCTTAAAATAATGTCTTACATGAAGTTTCTCATATATTTGCTAATTTATTGAAGAAAGGTGACTTGAAATGGGTTGGATTCATTCCAGGCATGCGTGAGTTAATCTTTCTGTATACAGATTTTGAACAGAGAAGCCCTAATGAATAAGCAGGAATATCTGGGAACAGGACAGGGAAAGGGAGAAAAATATGATTAGATTTTTTAGTACTTCATATAGGTCTTATTTCTGTGTTTGACAAATTAGTATGTACCTAAATTTTTACAGTTTCAGTCCTGTCGTCACTGATGTCTTACAGAATCTTTGTTACTGCAACTGATTTGTCTTGAGGTTTGCAGGAGTCCTGCTAGTGGCATCAGTTATAAGGATGAACTGAAACAGTGTTTTCTCAGCCTTAGCATTGATGATCCTTGTGCTGCTAGGTTTAGAGCATATTTTAAAACAGATATACCACTAGATTACTTTGCAAGCATATTCTGGTGCTGAACTACATGCTCTGCATGCCATGCTCGAAAAGGAAAGGAAAACTTGGTGTTAACAGGACATCACATCTGTTTCAGTCTCATGTAATGTTTCATTCCAGAGTATTTTAGAACTACCAAAGAGTGCTGATTATGATTATTATTGTTGTTAGTAATTTATGTAAATATTTATCAAATTTGAGGCATGCCCAAATAGCACAATTTTGAACTCTTGTCTTTGAACTCTTAACATAGTTTTCCAATAAAATTACAGAAAGCATTGTTTATGGTGAAGTAGAAGGAAAGAGTGAAATGTAAGGTGCAAGTTTGGGACTTCTTTTTTTTCTTCCCAACACAAGAAGTTTCACATCATTGCACAATGGATCAATAATTCACTGCTCACTGGATATATATTCAAAGTTCTATTCATAGAATGACAGTGGAAGGATGATGTTGAAAAGTTGTCAGATAAAAGTCACATGAAATAAAGTAAGCTCAGAATTTAAAATATGTATGTTTTGTTATGCAGACTATTCAACAGGTCCTTTTCAGTCTCCTGCTCCCTTTTGAAATCATTAAGCTAGCACCATTTTAGGAAGAAGTCTTTATTGAAGAAATTGTGCTACCACAGCTAGAGGGGGAAAAAAAGTGGACATTTACTTGTCAAGTTCAGATGTCAAATAATGCAGCTTTTTGGAATGGACCATTAAAGAAAATTGTTTCAGTCGTGTCTTCTACTAAGAAAAGTACTGGGATTACCATAATGGAGCAGAACCATAGCTTTTCTTACTGACTGCTTATCATTGATTCAAAAGACCATTTGAATTTTCTAACTAACTTTCTATTTTATATCCCAAACTGTTCATTATTGATAAAGGGACCTGCCAAAATAGTTTTAATATTCTAATAGTGTTCTTAGCAGAGTCATATTGGATCTTAGAATCATAGAATCGTTTAGGCTGGAAAAGACCTCTAAGTTCATTAAGTCCAACTGTTACCTAACACTGAGTACTCTACCACTAAAACCATGTCCCTAAGCAGCAGATCTTATATATCTTTTAAATACCTCAAGGGGTGGTGACTTCACCACTTCCCTGGACAGCTGTTCCAATGCTTGACAACACTCTTTTTCTAATATAGTCAGTGTGTCTTACATAGTAATTTATTCTCTTTTCTACAGGCTGATTTAAAATAATAATTTTTAAAAAGCATAGAAAAATTCTCATAGAAATAACATTCTATAAGCTAAAATGTTTTAATCATTAGAGTAAGAAATGAAGAAACAAAGCACAAAATTATTTCCATCAGCAATGTGAAATATGTCGAAAATATCTCGCTAAGGTCTGTGGACGGCAGAACTGAAAGTCGTCCCTGGAGGTGTTCAAGAAACGTGTAGATGTGGAGCTTAGGGACATGGTTTAGTGAGTCAGGTGATGTGGGTTGATGTTTGGACCTGATGATCCTTGAGGTCTTTTCCAACCTTAATGATTCTATGATTTTATGATTCTATGATTATATGTTTGTATTTGATGGTGCAGGATTCTTCAGAGACTGAGAAGAGGCCCATGAAAGATGCGTTGAAATTAAAGAAAAGTCTCCTAGAATTTCCTTGTTGACAGATTTATGTGGCAGAAGCTGGAATTCCAGTTTGTCTGCTTATCTAGATCTGTTCAAACTTGGGCTCCAGTAACAGAAGGAATTCTTTATTGCTTGTTTTTTATCAAGTTTAGCAATTACTAGAATGTGACTAACCTCATAAATAAAAAGGAAAGGATGATTTAGCACTGAAAATATTTACTGCTAATTGCAACTCAGTCACAGAAATTTATTTCCTTCATTGCAACAGAAGGTAGTGCTTTGTAGCAATATGGAATAATTACAAGGATGTTTTCTTTTTTTGTGTGTGATCTGTAGATGGTAAAAGGTGGGGTATCAGAAACAAGAATTGAGAAGCGCATCGTCATTACAGGAGATGCGGATATTGACCACGATGAGGTGAGTATGTAAGCTGCTAACACTTACCATGTGTTTTTTCTAGTCCCATGACATCTAGATAGTATTTCAGAAATTTTAAATAAGGGAAAGGTAGAGAAGTTGAATAAGAGGACATAGGAAGACCCTGAGACTGTTAATTGTGGCAAAGTTGTTATGTGATCATGTTTTGTGAATAAGAAGTCTTTAGAATATCTAAGAAAGAAAAATAACATTTTTAACTTTGCATCATATCACATCAATGGGTTTCTTACTATTTTTAAAGTGATTGCTTTTTTTAGAAGAAACCCAATTTGTTCAGTGCAGCTTTTGCTATTTGAGAGGAAAAGCATTACTAAAATAACCTTATTTTGGTACATTAATCTGAACAGATGGGAGCCTGTACTGCATTGTGTCAGCAATATCTTGTGGCGGGTTGGCCCTTGGCTTGGGGCCAAACCACACACACCCGCTCACACAGTCCCCGCCCCCACCCAATGATAGGGGAGAGGATTAATGAGGTAAATTGAAAAGGTTCTGACTGGGTAGAACCAGCCCGATTGGCAGATCCTCTAGTGTTGACTAGCCAAATGGCTTTTGCTAAATGTGTATCCCAGTTTTTGGGGTAAAAGAAAAAAAAGGACTCGTGGGTTGAGATAAGGACAATTTAATAACTAAACTACAATAATATTGGAAATAATACTATATACAAATATGCAATGTGATACACAGTGATACTGCCCCTCCCCACCTGATGACCAAAGGCCCAGCCCACTCCCGGCCAATGACCCTGGAGGAGGGAGGGAATGGGTGATACACAATGATACTGCCCCCCAAAAGGCTCAGCCTGTTGTCAGCTAATGATCCCCAGAAACCGCACTCACCATTCCCCCAAAAAGGGGGGATGGAAGGGGGGGGGGTGCGCCGCTCCCGGAGGCACTCACGGAACGGAGATAACAGCCCAAGCGTCCCAAGCCAAGACCTGACCAAAGCAGGGGAAAAAAAGAATAGCTAATGATCCCTCCGGAGAGGGAGGATCTTGAAACTCATGGAACGGAGATAACGAGCGTCCCAGGCTGAGAGCTAACGGCATCTGTGGGGGCAAAAAGGCCTTGGGAGAGTGAATGCAGGCACCTGAAGTGAGATGATCTGGAGCCCAAGGGGAGTAGAAGAGAGCGATCTCCCGGAAGGGTCCTCACCTATATACTGGGTATGACGTGCATGGGATGGAATAATTGGTCAGTCTGCTTCTCAATCTTAACCTGAAAGCAAATCCCAAGCTAGAAGCCGGACGGTCTCTCCCCCCCCGACTCTGTCTGTGGAGGGGAGAGAGGCTGAATGTATTTTGTCCTTGAAAATATCCTGGCAATAACTATAAACGTTCCTTCTTATCAGTTTTCTCCTGAGCAGGAATCCAAAACATAGCTTCTTGCTAACCATTTATGAAGAGAAGGGAGAAGAAAAAAAAAATTAACTTTCTTCTACTTAACCCACGACATATCTGAATGCAGCGGTTATTTTGTCTGAAAGCTTTGAAATACATTAAACCATAAACTGCTCAAATTTATAAAATAGTTTTTTTGACTTGTATTTAAAGAATTCTGTGTAACAAAAGTAGTTGTTAATCTGCTGGAATCTTACATAAGTGCTTCTCATCCCTATCAGCACCAAAGCAGTATTTTATGATGTCTGAGAAACTAAGGTTAAAATCACTTCTGCCTGCTGAATTAAGAAGGCTGAATTTAAGCAGTACACAGGAAAATAATTGAGAAAGTGCAATTATCTATTCTTTGTAGTGATGATTACACAATTTTTTATTGTTTTTCATCTGAGAAACTATAGTAACGAAGTCAATCAACAGTCATTGGATAACAGAAATTGAAAAGCGCCTCCCTTCTGCATGAAGTTGCAGTGAATCCAGTTCTAACTTTATGAAAGCAACACAAATCAACATAACAAGATTTAATTTAACTTCTTAATTGTAATATACTGATTGCTCTCAGGGAATTTAATTTCATATTTTGACTTGCCTCCAGAAAGTGGCTCTTGACAAGCTAAATTTCTTCTTGAAACTCGTAATTAAATGACAGGACTGTTCAGCATCAAGCTTGGCTCTTGCTTTCTTTGATACACATTCAGTGTGCTTCAGACATCTGGAAAGGTCACACAATACCTTTAGTATACCAGACAGTTCTCTAAGCCCTTTGTTTTGACATTAAGTGGGCAATGAATTAAAAAAAAATGAAACTATAAAAGAGGAAGTACAAAATAGGATTACTGAAGTTTAAAGCAGCAGAGAGCCCTTTTAACAGATTTAAGAAATCTCTACCACTTTTTCTTCAGTAGATCTGAAGCTCTTTAAATGCATAAACTATATGCTGAATGCTTATTCTTTTGTCTTCTAGCTCCGTACATCACCAAAACAGCTTTCAATAGGAAAATAATGCTTTAGTTTGGAGTTTCAGAATACAAATGCTTGTGTTACTTGTTGTAATTTAACAGTTAGAGACTTAAGATTTTTTTTTCATTGTTTATAGTTTGGTTATAAATACTGATTCTTAAATCTCATCAGCTACTTTCTTTTAAATCCTCATTTGTACTAAAGAGATTACAGTTGGCATATTGTAAAATACAAACTAATAAAAAATTAATAGCCTTAAAACATCAGCAAAGATCAGTATTGTACCAATGCACACTGTGTGTTCTTCTGTATATGTTTCCTTAAAAGGACTTCAAATTTATTATCATGCAATAGTTAATGTGGCTGATGTTGATTTTTCCAGTCTCTCTCCAGAGTTAGTTATTTCTTCTCCTATTTGTCACCTATGGCTCAAGAACTTGTCACTTTTCTAAATTAAGATAAACTTTTTTGTTGCACTGTGCTTTTCTTGCTGCTTCTAGTCTATTTGGGGTTCTTCAGTTGTGGTTGGTACTAAGGCAAACAGTGAACTTACTGTTGCCTCAGAATGCCTTCTGGTTTCTTCTTTTTTTTTCTTGTGTTGTGTTTCAATGGTAATATAGCTCACTGAAATGAGATTTAGATCAAGGAGAGGAATAGAAAGTCCAAGGTGGTCTTTTGCTGCTTCTGCCTCAGAGGATACTCTTGTGTGATTGACTGTAAAGCCTTATGTAGAATAAAATAGAATATTTCAGTTGGAAGGAACCTGCAATGATCATCTAGTCCAACTGCCAGCTGTGTGTACTGGTACATCTCCTAAGAAGATAAAAATTCTTAAAATGTGGAGGAGGGATTATAATAAACTGAGTAATACATTTGCATTTCCCTGAGTTAAGCTGGAAAAAGTTCTCTTAAACTAGTAAAAGCAGAAAAAAGAGATTCTTGTGCTGAGAAATAAATTTCTATTATGATCTTCCAGAGTTTTAGTACCATACTTAGTGCACATTCTGAAGTGTCTTTCCATTTTGTTCAGGAAACTGAAAGGGAACTCCTATTTTTTTTTTTTCTGCTGTGTACCTTCTTATTAGTCTTTATTTGCCAGATCTGTTGCAGAAGTTCAAAAACTTCAGGGGTATAAGAATACTGTTTTTTCTCCTGGAATGAGCTAGAAAAGTTACAGGATAACTTTATGGGTTTTTTTGTTATTTCTGGAAATTGTGGTAACTTTGTAGCATAGTGAGTTGCTTTGGTTTTGTTTTGTTTTGGTTTTTTTTGTTGGGTTTTGTATTTTGGAGGTTGGTTGGTTTTGGTTGTGTTTTTTATTTTGGTTTTGTTATTTGTTTTTTGGTTGGGTGTTTTTCTTCCCCCTGAGCCCTCTCAAGTTCAGGAATTCAGAGTTCTGAACAATTATAACCGAAATTTCCTATGCTGCTCTGCCATTCTCTGGCCCCATGTGAATGGCCTTTTCCTGTTGTCAAGTTACATATTTCAAATACATTTGCAGGCCCTGGCACAGGCAATCAAAGAAGCCAAAGAACAGCACCCTGACATGTCTGTCACAAGGGTGGTGGTACACAAAGAAACTGAGCTTGCTGAGGAAGATGAAGAGTAAAATCAAAAATACCCTCAAGCAAATACTTCAGGTAAGCTATGTATATAATTAACATAGGAAAACATAACATCAGTTTTCTGTTGCATTCTGTAATAAAAGGCTTGAAAAATATGGGGGGTCCTTGATATATCACAAAAGGCGAGTTGAAACAGGTGCTTGTAGTAGACTGTTAGTGTAAGAATTTTTATCTTGGGTCCAATCTGACATTAACTTTAATTGCAAATTTTCCTGTATATGCCACCCAGTTTTGTCACAGTACTTTCATGATATTTTCTGTGATGTCTTGTAAGGTTCTTGTAATTCGTATTGAAGTGTGTTTGGGCTATTTCTACAAAACATGAGGGATGTGTCACATTCTTTTGTTTACATGTACAATCACAGTCCTTGCCTTACATCTTGCTTGTTTAGTGGGAAAGCTGTGTGCAGTTCACAGTAGTGAAAAGGCACACTTGGATGTTTTAATTTAGTCAGCTAATTCTTAATCCTAAGAACGCTGGAATACTTAAGCTTTTATCATTTTGCCCAGGCAGGGGCAAGCCTCTTATCAGTTGAAAGAAGTATTTGAAGGAATGTCAGTTTTAGGCCCTCATTTCTAGAAAAAATCAAAACAAACCCACCCAAAACAAAACCAAAAAAAGCCCCCTGCTTCACTTGAAGTATTCAATAGAAAGATTAGAATGAACACTGAATCTTCTGTTGCACTGTTTGTAAGCTAGTGTCTTAAAGCTCAGTAACCGGGTGTATAAAGCTTCAGATTTCCCTTGATTGTCACACTGTTTGATGTCATGAAAGTGAATTTTCAGGTTTTTCGAACTTGATGTTTTTATTAATTGTAGATTCATATTCAAGGAAAAGATATCATTTGTAATGGTTTAATAACAATGGGAGAGATTTAAAAATAAAGTTTAAAAAGCAACATCTTATTTTCTACTGATGAGTGTGTTTAGCTAGAAGAGCAGAGGTGTTATTGGCACATCTCAAGAGGGAATGCTTTGTCTTAGTACAACTTTAAGCTTTTAATAAGCATTTTGGTCAGTGTTCATGTAGGGGGAGACAAGGTAAGAGAAATACATTTTGTATTTTTTAAAGAAATGAGAATTGTCATGATTCTTATTTTCTTGGTGATTTATACAATGGTGATTGTGGCCTGTGAAAAAGAGTTCTAGGTCCTCCACAGGCATGCATTTCCTTAGTATTGAATGAAATTTTTTACCAAAGGAAGCTACCTGTCATGAACTTCATCCTGCAGCTTCAGGAGACCTCTAGATATCATGGGGACTATTCCTGGCACTTCAGCCAGGAATATATAAAAAAATGAGACACTGACTTGATTCCAAATTTGATGTAAGCTGCTATAAAGAGAATGTATTTCACATAACCCTGATAATTTCTCATGTTGAGAATATCAGTTTTATTCCTGTGCCCTCGAGTTTCCTAAGAGATGAAGATTTCACTGTCAGGTATCACTTCTGTGATCCAGAGGAGAAAAGTTGCAAGTGTCAGTTTGAGAGGGTATGCAGTGTATCTACTGGATGCTACACTGTGAAAGATGACTGTTATCAAGGAATCTGAGTCTTCCTGAACTAGTCACCGATCAGAGATGCGTATTTTCAGCTGAAATACACTAGATTGTGGATTAAAACTTTCAGTAAGCTGAGCTAGAGGTGGCTATTAAAATACCATGAGAATTTTGGAGAGGGGAACAAATACCCTAAAGCAAGAAAAGCATTGATAGAGACAGAATTACTGTTTACCTCATGATCAAAAGGGTCTTTAGTTAATGCAGCTTTTTTTTAATAATAACCATCCCCAAAAATAACCTATATGGAAAAAATGACTTTTTGACTCTGATGATGTGACACTCACATAGTGTCCATTATAAATGCTTATATAATCTTCCCTCTCTTTTTTCTTACAGAAGTAAAAATTATACTGACCATGATCATGATGATGAAGAACTGTAATCATTCCAAGTCATCACTACTCTACTGAATTCACCAAGCCTAGCAATGATGACCAGATGTTGAAGACATAAATGCCAATACCAAACTCCATTTTAACATCTTTGGTCTACATTCCCTTACAATCTTTCTTGTTTATATTTTATAACCACTTCTTAACAATCTTAGATTTTATTTTTTTTAGATGAAGTTTTAGAGGGTATGATCTTCTTTTGCACAAATACTTGTATTTTTGAAGCTGATTCCTAACTATATGAAAGTGAACAAAAAGAAGCCTTGAAAGCATTGTTCACTGGAGCAGGTTGTAATTGTGCAGGAAGAGGGATCTTTTCTAATTTAGATACAGTTTTTTCTAAATATTTCAAGTGAAATCTCTTACTGGAGTAATTTACAGGGGTTTTTTTTTCCAGATTATTCAGGTAAATATATGGTATCACATAACAAAGATTTTTATAAAAATACATTTCCTAAAATTTGAAAAAATATATTTCTTTGGATAAATTTTATACTGATATATCTGTAACTCTTTCTGTTCTAAGATTCTCCTCTCTGCGGCGCAGAGATGGTCTGCCAGTCTATAGAAGAGGAGGAGTTGCAGACACATTGCTTCTGGCTGAGCACTGTGTTCTTTTTGCACTTTGGTGCCAATGCTCAACTTTTTGCAGACATTTTGCTGTCTGCAGCATTCCAGATAAGGAAAGAAGAACAAAATATCTTTCTCTTCTTCCAACAAGAGATGAACTAGGCAGCTTAAAACCTTAGTGCTTTTTTCTTATTGTGTCCAAACTTCAACACTTCCATTATTTTGAATACACATGTAGAATGCTCACTTTTTATTAAAACTCACTGACTCCATGTTAGAACTGACATTTCTGTTATTGAGAAGGTATATACATTTCAGATGCTTCGTCTAATGCTTAATGCAGGTTTTTAGGATACTGAGTAAAGGTGTACGACCGACCCCATTCATAAAGAAATAAGACAGTACCATCATTTGAGACTGCCATTGAGAAAACCTGTTAATTATTTTGGATTTTAATTTTATTTTCTTGTTGCAAGGGAGTTGTTTGTTATGGGGTTTTTTTTGCTGTTAACTCTGTGTATAGCTAAAATGCCAAATTAGATTTATAGCAGCTTCAAGTTGTATTAAGTGTTATTTTGCTTTCTGTAATTCTGTTATGAAATAAAGTTGTTTATTCTCTGTATCACTTTTGGCACTCAGACGTAAACTTTGAAGATGTTTAAGGTGAGAAAGTCAGTTATGAGAACTACGGTTCTAGAGGCCACAGGACCTTGAAAAGCAGGGATTATTAGTACAAGTAGTCTCCAGGGTTACCAGAAGGGTCGCACAATTCCCTGGCTCCTAATACTGATACTAAGGTATCGGTGTTTTTCAGACATATTTCAATAAGCATCCTGGTTTCTGTGGTTCAGAGAAGAAATCTTCAGATGCCAAAACAGATGAGATTTGATCAGCCCAGTACAAGTTAAAATGCCACTCAGTCTGCAAGTGATTCTATTGAGTTCATTGTGTTAGGATGTGCTATGATCTTCAGGTAACAAAACAAGTCATAATACTGCTCCCTGAGTTCTTTTTCACTTCTGAGCGATGTATTTTTGGTGCTATTCTCAGTTTAGATTGCTGCCATCTGTCAGCATGCTTGCTTAACAGAAATTCCTATTAGTTTTGGCTTTGTATAATTTGGATAACATAAGACAACAATAACCAAGGTGTTTATTTCTGTGTGCATACAGAGGCATTCTCAGTTACATCCCACGTTACCTGGAAAAATTGCAGGCAAAAGTCTTACTGTCTTTTCTTCAAAAACAGAGCCATTCTGTCCTTCAAAAAGGGGAAGAGAACCTTGCCCAGCCTAGTACCATAAGAATACTGCCACAACACTCTGCACAAGTAGAGAGTTTGTCGAGGAAGTGACAAGTTTAGGTTATGTAAGTGGAGGTCAAAATGGAGATACGTGCATCTAGGGGGATGTCTTAATGGATTTTTTCATACAAAAGTGAGAAAAAGCTCTATAAAATCTTTCAAGTATTTTTGATACGGTGTAATATTAGTTGCAGAACTCGTTTGATGGGAGGAAAGCATATTCATGCTTTTATTCATTTGGATCTTCCTGGTTTGTTAGACACTAGGTCAATATTGGGTTTTATTGCAATTGTATTTAATCCTTAAAGCTGCAAATATAATATTCTTGAAAACAATTTTACTTTCACTGAGGGCTGTATTTCTTCAAATACTGAGCAGAACTTTTTATCAGGGAAAAATTAAGAGTGCTTTCACGTCAGCACAGCTTGTACATAGCTATCACGTCCATTGATTAAACATGTACTAATTAAACAACCGTTGTCATGCAGAAAAATGTAGGCCTGAAGTGTGATCAATTCTAAAAATAGTTAAGTTTTACAGATTCTGGTTGTATGTAATTATTCAAATGTTCTGGAATATTGTGCAATTCTGAGTTTTCATTGTTATCTTTTTTTATATATCTATAGCAAAAACGGCAACATGCAGCAAAATAAATTGTTCGCAAGGCACTTCACAATCTGGCTTTATAATACACAGGCAATTTCAAATAAAGTTACAGGCCCATTTAATAAGAAGATATTTCAGTAATTAATTCTGCTTAAATACTGAGAAAGGTGAGTCACGTGGGTCCTACACAAAAATGCTTAATACATCTTTCTTTTTAATCATGATCATCTAAGGGTTCATAATANTTGTTGCTCAAAGCAATGATCAACTACAATACTAAGTGTTCCTTGAAGTATTCTTCTATTTGACAACTTGAGCCTCATGGCAACTTTTAATTTGGGCACAGAAGAAATTAAATACGTGGAACGAAATAAATGAAATGCTATGACAGAAGTCAGAGTTTGTCAGACTTTATGGTGATCAGAATGACGACTAGGATGCAGTGGGAGCTTCTCAGCTTTTAGGCATGTTAACTATGGAAGTGGGCTCCTGTGAGCAGCTGGTGTCCCGCACTGTGGACCTGACTACACCTCTGCAAGGCGTGAAACTGTTTTGATTTTAAGGCTGCTCAGTTGCTTGGAGTTTTCATAGTGCCCTTGAAAAAAAGATACTTGGTTTAGTAATATTAGTACAAATTAAAAGAATTAGTAATGCTGCTAATAGCTGTAATGTTAAATTATTCTGTTTGGCATGGAGCAAATCCTTCAAGAGTTTTTGGAGGCAGGTATATATGAATGGACTTCCAGATTCCTGTCTCTGAGGCTACTGATAGTTGCCTAGGGGTGTGTGTAAGAATACATACTGTACAAGAAAGCAGTACTTTCCCAAATATTCATCCAGCTTTCAGAAGTGTTCAAAGACTTACTGGTCTATCAGTCTTTCCTGTTCATTTGCCTCAGTGGATTTTTAGCTAATCACTTTTTAAAAATTCCTCTGGCAGGCATTTTCACCATTCCGTGTGTCTTAACAAAAAAAAAACAACAAACCACCTTTCATTTATTTTGAACCTGCCTCTGCTAGCTTCATTTGATAGCATCTCTGCAGGTACTAGAAGAGACACCTAACAGTCGTTCTCTTTAGTCATTCCCCAGCCAAGAGCTGTTCCACAGTTCTTTAACATTCTTATCACCTTTCTCTGTACCTTTCATGCTTAAATGTTGAGACTTTAAATTCTGTTCTGGGAAGTGAAGAGGAAGCAATCACATGTAGGAAGGTTTTAAACATGCTTACTGGAATGGAGTGGAAGCCTAGCTTCATATTATTGCTAGTGACAGGAAGACAGAGGACTCAGTGATAACACTTGAAAAGAAATTATTTCCTTGCAATAACTTATTTCATATATATTTAGAAAATGCTTTTATAGTTTATCTAGATAAAGACTTTGTTCTATGGTGCTATTAAATATATATTTTTCCTTTTTGAGTGAATTATGTAATTATACCATGATGTGTTTCATGCCAGTAGCATGAAAACAGAGATATTTCTTGACACTATTCAGTAATGGAACTGAAAACAGTAAGTCACAATTTTCATAACACGTTACTGACTCTTGTCTCATCCTTCTATGTTTTAGCAATTATAGCTCAATAAGGAGTTGTCAAAAGCATCAAAGTGTATCTATGTAGTATTCTCTTCAGTACCCATACCACCATTTTATTGTAAAGTGCTGTTAGAGTGATAGCATGTTTCAACATTTTAAATCTCTCTATTCTTGGTTATTTTGTGAAATCAACAAAATCAGTTTTATGTTGTGGTATGGCTTGCTAAACTTCAATTGTGTATCTTTACATGTGGTCCAGGCCAGTCTTTTCTTGGGTGGTGGGGGAGTGGATGTATGGAATGGTGGTGTGCGGTGTGTTACAATTCCTTTAACCTCCGGTCGATACCCAAGATCACTGCTTTTCTCTTGGCAGCATCTTTCCTAAATGCAAAAAGTCAATTCTTTGCAGCAGCTGTCTCAACTTCCCTACAAAAGATTGTGTAGGCTGTAGTTAACAGAAGAAGAAGAAAGAATATATTGCAGAGAGTATTTAAAAGTTTTCTTTAAAGATACTGATCTCATAAAAGCTTATGTGCTCAGGTAAGCAGTAGTTTCACTGAAGAATGTGCTCTCTTTCTCTGCAAAGCTGCTGGTCTACTTAGAAAGCAAAGGAATATGTAGGAAAACAGGAACTGTTCCATAGCACAGGATACTGAGTCAGTTGGAAGTATGTCCTGTGTGTTACAAGGATCTGTACCAGCAGCTTCTGAGGAAACCGTCAGACATTTAAATAGCAAGTGATGAAATAACATACTTCTGGAGAGGTACAGAGCAGGGTCAGGGCAGGGGGCCAGTGGGTCAGATGCATTGATTATGCGCCATGGCTTTTCTAGGTGAGACAGCTGTAAGCAGAGGTGGATTGTTAGAATCAAACTTTCAGATCTGTCTCTTTAGTTTGAAGAAACTGTAACCAGGAGGACAGACATTTTCATCTCTGTTAATAATAGCTATATGACTTAAGAACACTTTCCTTAAGAATCTTTTTGTATTACATCTTGGTGTCTCAATCTCTGTGTCACATAAATCCCAATAAATATGCTTCTTAGGCTGCATAATAACTGTGTCGTCTTATTTTTTAGTGAACCTTAAATGGTTTACATAATGACCTAGATCTAAACTTAGAAGCATAAAAAGGAAACAAAGCATGACATTGTTTTCCCTCATCACTACTTTCACAGGGTCATGATGGATCTTTCAATGAGAGCAGCACTGTTTTGTTTGCTTAGTGCCAACACTTAAAGCAGAAGAAGTGGAGTTCACTAGAGGTAAGAGGAGGCCAGTAGTAAGACCTTATGAGATACTGCCTTTGCAGTGAGGTGTGGATGTACTAGGTGTAAAGAAAGCAGGCACTGCTTTGGACTATGTTGTACTAGGCCTGCCAGGCAATGTGAAAGTCAAGGTATGAGAGGAGCTGAGAGAGCAGGTACTCCTCAATGTCCCAGGGAGCTCTGAGTGTAAGGTCCACTAAACAGCTGGGTGACAGGGAGTTATTGTGATTTCCTATTTGAGAGCTGCCTTTGGAGCACTTCTTTCCTTTTGCTCTCTGAAACACATCATGTTCGTTGCTATTCAAATTTCTAGCATGAAGTTTACGAACTGAAGGGACTGCGTGCTTTTCTCTTAGTGGGAAGAACAAGTTTATACAAAGAGCAAAATCAGAAGAAAAGTGTCTTCAGCCTTTTGATTGCAAAATGTTGGGAAAGCACTTCTGGCTTGGTTTTACTATCTTTGCTCTTCAGGTTTTGCTGTGGTTCTCTTACGGGGTTGCTTCCTTTGAAATCCAAGTCCGCAGGTGTATCTTGTATCTAACTTTTGCTGTTCGTGTTAATGTGGTAACTTCTGAATAAATGCCTGGCTTTTTTCCTCCCAGCACCTTCTTCTGACTTCAAATGGAACTAGAAAGTACTTTGCACTTTCAAACATAAGTAATTCTTTTGGGAACCTAAATAGAGGCTACAGGATCTAATTGGAGGTACTTGCATTTAAGCATCCTAACCTTTACTTTTACTATACAAATGTACAGGTAGCTCTTTCCAAGTAACAAACAGTTGGCTCTTCACCCATTCAGTGCAATGTATTCTGTGTTATTTACGTAGATGTAAACCAGTGTGATGAATTATGTATTTTGAAAAATAGGATAGTATTCAAATGTGATAGAGGACTGTCATGTATAGTAAAGGTATTTGCTGTTTGACTCCTGTTTTCTTCTCAAAGACTTTGATAAATTAAAGTGTTTCTTAAACCTGTGGTCATGGCCTCATTAGTGTGTTTATAAAATGATTCAAAGGAGTTCTTAAAAGTCTATGAGAACTGAAATTGTACAAAACCACACAAAATCTCAGACAAAGCATTATCCATGCTGTTCTTGCAGGGTGGGTAATGACCAATAGCTGTAATGAGTTTGGGTTTAAACTTGAGAGTCAGAAACAGAGAAGCCAATGGGGGAAAAAAGATTTTTGTGTGTGTGACAAATGACAAACAAAAAAAAGAAAACTCCACATTTATAGGTTTATTTTATTTGAAAATAATCTGTTTGTCCTTAAACTAGAATAATAACTGGTTTACAGAATTTTGGCTGAATCTTTTCATTGTTTCAAAATTTGGCGCTGTTGGTCAGCAGAGTCCTTTTGTTTCCCACCATTTTTATGTTTTGCTTCCAAATTTTGTGGAAAGCATCCTTTACAAAACCTACAATCTTTCCTAAAGTGTACAAGCTATTAAAAAAAAAAACAAACCCAAAAACCAGTTCTCCTTCATCACACTTCCCAATTTCCTCAATGTCAGTGCTTGATATGAACTCGCTGTTTATGCATCTTCGATTTAGTAAGACTGTCTTCCTTGTATATGCCAGCTCCACTCTCTCAGGAGCTTGTATAGAGCTTTCTTCTTAGTAGGCTAGAGAAGGGCTAGTGAGCAAGGTGCCTTCCCTCCCCCCAGATCTTGTGTCGTCTGAGGGAATGGATACAGTACGTTGCAGGCAGTCTCTGGTGTCCAAAGAGTTGAATAAAGTACTGCTTACTTGGCCTCATGTGAGAAAACAAAACTTTCACAAGACCTTTCTTGAACAGCAGCAGCTGTTTTATTTGTGTGGCACAGCACTAATTTCTTCTCTCCATTCTGTTTTTCCTGATGGTATTTGTCTACAGCTGGTTATTTTTAAACATGCAGAGCTGAGTACTGGGTTTAAGCTTGCTTCCTGAGATGTGAGACTCCCTTAAATGTCCTTCAGTTCTTGCATTTGTTCTCTTTTTGTCCACATCTCCTGGGTTTCTGCCACTGGCCATGGTTATTCGGGAGGAACAATCTGGGATCTTCTGCCATGGCCAGTTCCTCATTAACTGAGAAATAAACAAAACAACACAATTCTGTAAGAATGTGATGATTTCCTACCATGAATCTTTATAAAGAGAAAGTGAGAGATTGGGAGTGTGCCTATGCCCAGTGAAGCCCTGATGCAAACTCTGTTGACATCAACAGAAATACTCTATTCTCATTTGCCTCCACCAGCTTGCAATCGGAATAAAATCCTTAAACAATGGCAAGGAGAGCAGTTAGCTTGTACAGGCGATTCGTGTTCTGCTTTACTGTGGCAGTGCCATGAGAGCCTCAAATTGGCCTGATGCTCCTGATGCTACCTGTGGTACAAACAGATTAAAAAAATTGTCTCTGCCCCCATAATCTGACATCTTTGGAACAGGACGGCATCATCAGAGGCTTGGAGAATATTTGGAGAGGGATGGATAAACAGAGAAAAAAAAAATTAAAAGGAAGTAATTACCATAAAACACTGTCATGGAATATAGCTTCCCTTGACATTGTTAGTTATTCAGGAGAAATATGTGCTGTTTTGTTTGTTGGTTTTAGTTTTATTTTTAAGGAATTTTGAAGGGATGATAGTAAGGTGGGGTTAGATACATTTACATGGAGCCTCCCTCTTGCTGCACAGAGGAAAGTGGAATGTTTATTTGACAATAAAACAAGGCAGCTTTGCTTTTAGTAATGCTGACTTGTTTGTTTGTTTTTAAGGAAATAGGTGCCTAAACCTGATTAATGTCTGAGGTTCTGTCAGTGGGGGAGGGTTGGCATTTAAAGGAGTCTGTTCTCAGGCTTATCTGTGGTTAGTCATTTCACTTGCCTGATGCTCTTAAGCTGAAGCTGGCTCTGCTTGCCCATACAGGGCGAGCTGCTCGGGATGGTTTGCATGAGTTGGCTGGAGACCCAAGTGGTAGACTGAACTCTGGCTGTCTCAAGGAGAAGAAGGACTTGGAGGTAGAGGTGGGACTACAGCACCCAAGGTATTAAACAGAGAGGAATTTATCTTGCATCCTCATGAGAGTCCCAGCCAGAATGCCTGTGATCAGCCAACTGAGAATCTCCTTCCCTGAGGCACTGAACAGCCAGATGATTCCCTTCAAGCATCTTAGTTATGAAAGAGAGAAGCACAGAAGTAATATTCCTTTGTCAAATTAGACTGCCAGCTACTTCATTCACCTACCTTTAAAGCCTTTATTGCTAATATCAGAAAATATAGGAAATCGTTACTTAAACTACCTACAAATCCAAAGCTAAAAATTCTGTGCTTTAGAGAAGTAGGATTTAACATCTGGTTCTGCAGATTATTTACAGACCTGCTGAAAGTGCAGCTCAGGAGGATATGGGCACTATTTTGAAAGAGGGCAGCCCCGTTTGTTTCAGCAGTTAATCATGCAGCACGAATGCAAGCATCTGTGGGTTTTTTTCAGATGGGCTCTTTTGCGTTAATGAAAGTGTTGTCTGAGCCTCAGCAAAATACCTGAGCTGCTTTTCCTTTTTCACTTGATCCTAGCTGGAATAGAAAAGCAGGAGCATAACCAGGTAAGAATGAGTTCAGTACTATCTCAGTATCATTTCATAATAACTAGTTTGTAACTTTCACAGATGGACACAGAGGTGACTATTTGCCAAAAGGAAGAATCCCTGCTTTTATCCCTAGTCTAATGCAATATTTCATTAGCTCCCATTTCAACCTTTTTCAAGAAGGTGCTCTCAATACTTAGCCTTCCTGTTCCATTGTAGATATTGAATTGTATGATGTTTTGGTACCACACCATTTTTTGGTTGTTGTTTGTTGGTGTATTAAAAGCTGTCAGCACCTTGCTCTAAGGATAATTTGCAACCGAAGGCAGAGCTGGGTTAGGCATGTGGAACAGGCTTCCCTGGTTGATTAATTGAGCATCTGAAAGCACATCTTGAACAGGAAATTTTTGAAGCCTGAAAAGAGAGCAGAGCACATGTGAATCTGCTGCTGCAGCTGGGACCCAAACCTAGAATACATGAGATCATCCAGTTGAAACTGGATGGTCTGATGTACAGGGGTTTCCCTTCTAAAAGAAAATCCCTGCCTGCTGCAGTTGTAGCCCGGTGTCTCCTCGGTGCCGGAGCAGCCAGGCTCTGTGAGCAGCCTCGGTTTGCAGTACCCAGGTGTGTTCCACTGACTGTGCGTGTACTTGAGTGTGAGGGTGTTTCTTGTTTTGTTTTTACTCTGAAGATATATTTTTGAAGTGAGTGCAAGCTGATTTTGAAATAGAAAAGGCAACACGGCAAATGTGCATTTAGGTACAAATTAAAAGCAAATATTTTCTATTGAAAGAACACAGACATACACTTAACCAACTACTTATAGGGTGTAACTGCTGTTACTTGTCTCACTGACGATTTCCGCAATGAAAACACAGAGGAAAATTAACTGTGCTTTAACCACCCTCTTCTTTTTTTCCATTTTGGTTGCCCCTTCTATAGTGTAATATAGTAAAATCTTATATAGTATGGTATGTAAACCTATGGTGTTCTTAGTGAGGAGTCAATCCAAGTTCTAAACAAATTCCAGTAATGTTTTTCAAACAGAAAATTATCTAAAATGTGGTACAACTTTCATAAAATTGTTTATGATCGTAGTTCTCTTCAGCTTAGTTAACGGTACAAGCCTAATGGTAGCCTGTTGAACGAGAAGTTTTGCCTGCCTAACCATTCATTGCCCCTAAGTCCTGACTCACCTTCTAATAGTTTGATCCTGAAGTAAGCAATTAGCAGCAACAGGAGTAAAGTCACAGGCATAAAGATCCCAGCAAAGAGAACAAAGCCAGGCAGCTCTTTCAGAAACACCGAAAGTAGGTAACTTGTGCTCATTTTCCTCTATGGCAGCTGTGCTGAACAATATCCTCCAGATCTCCAAGTGTGGACCTTGTTTATCCTGCTTTCTTCCTTTTTTCCTTTCTGCCCTTTGCTCAGGCAATTATCTCTTTTTGGACTTTGGTTTGTTTGTGTAGGCCTGTGATTCTCAGTTGGACTGGAGTTCTCTTGCAAAGTTACTCAACCGCAAAGTTACTCAACGGCAAAGTTTGAAAGTGCATTTTGAAGTAATGCAGGGCTTTGAAACATTTGGATATGTTGGGCTGTGCAGGGATCAATATATAAGGCTGCTGCCTTTTGAGCAGTATGGGTTCTGTCATCTGCTAATGGTGTACAGGCCATTCTGAATAATAAGCACCCTCTTTGTAGATATGTTACTAATTTTACAGTAGATCTCAAATGTGTGCTCAGGGTGAAGATCCTGTTATGCTTACCACAAAGCAGCATGTGACCAAGTGGATGCTGTGCCAACAGCTTTTTATTTTTTCCAAAGAGCAGCTGCAGAACAGTGAAACTCAGGAAGGGTTTTGTTGGGTTTTTTTTCAGCAAAGTTGAAAATATGGGATTTGAGGGGTAGGGGCAGATGTGCCAAAGAATTCAAAGACTTTTTAAACGTTCAAGTAACTGGGTTTGAGGTGTTCAGTGTGTTCAGTTTTTCCCATCTGGTCACCACCCTATGGCAGAACTGTGCCTAGGATGAATTGATTTGTTTAAAAATATGATTAGTCATTTTATAGCTCTTCCCTACACCTTCAGATTTCTGAAAGCATCTGATCAGCAGACCTGACATCTTGGAAGTGCTATTGCACACAGGTTGCATTGATTTCACTTGGAGGCAATGCAAAATCACACCATTTGACCTGCCCATGTGCTTAAATTCCAGCAGAGATGTGTTTCAGGTTGTTGGAGATCAGGTTAGTCTACCTGAACATTCAGTCTTTGGCTTATCAAATCTGATGCTGATCAAAGGCATCAGGCTACATGCAGCATTGTGGGTCTGCAGATTCATCAGCTTGTTATGACATGGAGAAAAAAATCTGTCTCTTATGTACATTTGAGAGATGGTAAGGATTTTATTTGTTTAACACCTACCAAATCTGAAACTGGACCATGAGCTCAAGGCAAAAACAACCATTTTGAGAGGAGTTCTCTCCAGGCATCCAGAAACGATGTACAAGATTTGCTTGACTGGTCGGGTAGGCTGGTGCCAATGGGAAACATGGTAGATTAGATTTGTAGATTTTCAGGGGAAAGAGGTATTTCTGTGTTCACCTTTTTTTCCTTCACCCAGTGTATTCAAAAGGCAAAAAACCTTACCTAATACATATTTTAAGTTGGTCATTTTTTTTGGACTGTAACATATTTGAGATCCCCCCTTTGTGACAACAAGTGATGGAGAGTATCATGTTTATAGGCGATTTCCTGTTTTTGTTAATCACCTGCTGTTGTGATTGATAAAAGAATAAATGGAGTGTGCCTTATTTCTTCCTTGTATTTAAGTGCCTTTGGCTTCTGACCATTACCTCTTATTCTGCCTTTTTCCACTCGATGTTTGCCCTTGTTCATAAAGTGCTTTATGATCAACTGATGAAAAGCATGAATTAAAAGCCAGGTTGTGAGCATATTAATGTTATTATAGGCCCATCTGTTGCCAGATAATTCCTTCCTTGCATAGATGCTTGTCAGCTGTGATCAATAAATTCCTTAACTTTTTTTTTCACATAAAATGTTAATTTTGGTGGGTTTTGGGTTTTTTTAGGCTATTGTGAATGTTAGTGTTCTGCTCTGTGATACAGTTGCAATATTTTGATGAACTCCCTTCTGTATGCTTTTAAAAACTCCTTCCTAACTAGCATTCTTTAAAAAAAACAAAACTTGAACAATTGCAGAGCTCAGTCTGCAAGAGTTAAGTCTGCTACTGAATTCCAAACACTGTGACATTATAAAATGGGGGGAGGGTGAGGGGGTGATGGTATTTCTCTTTGATATATGTGCATGGCTCACGGTGACTTTAATGGGAACTAAATACCTGCATACAAGGGCAAAACAGTTCCTTGGATTTTTTTAATTGGTTTTCCTTGTGCGCCTGAGATATTAGTTCTTTCTGTCAAATGTGAGTCAGGGGAGAAAGTGAAGTATGTATGCCGCTGCCTAGCTTATCACACACGACTGTCGTGGGGCCAGGTAGCTGACGGACACAGAGCAGACAGCTTGGCTGTGGTTGCCTGGGAAGAATAAGAAAATTCTCGGCCCTTCGCATTTGTACAGCCTCCTTGTGAAATGGCAGGTGTCAGCACCGATCACAGCTGTTAACGCGAGGAACAAGACCTGGGTAATGGCTGTTCAGCACAGCGGACGTGTAAAGCAAGTTTCCATATTGAAGCAGGACAAATGCAGGCGTAAATGAGGTTAAATGTATTTTTACAATGAAGGCAGCTCACTTTTTGCACAAGTTGGCTGGGATGGCAGTGGGTGTGTGTAAAGCTGAGGGAAGCTCTGCTGCCTCATGGTCTTCTGCGCCCCGGCAAGTCCCAGTCGGTAGCGGCTATGCCTTGCGTGTCATACCTACCACAGCCAAAGGAAAACTGGGAAATGTGGGCCAGGCATGGATTAGCAATGCAGGAACATATGGTTTCCTGGATGATCTGTGAAGCTGGGGTGGATTTGGGAAAACAGATGGATTCACAAGCTTTCAAAAATGCCACTGACTTCTTACGAGTTGGAAAGAAGCAACCAATTGCTTGTCACCCCTCCAGGCACTGCCAGCCCTGTGGTACAGGGAGGACCTGCCGAAATCTTGCTTTCTGGCTCATAGGAAATTCAGCCATTTCAAAATTTTCCTTTTGGCTTGAATCAGAAACTTAATTTCCTGTGAAATGGAATTTAATGAACAGTAATTTTAGAGCCATTGAAACCCTTATTTCAGCTGTGTTATTTTGATTATTTACTTAAACTATGAACACAAATGAATTAGTTCAAACTTTAAATGACTTCTATTTCCAAAAGCTGCCAACTAACATTAGAAATGGTGAACCTCATGCCTGCCTTGTTGGAAGGAATTACTTTAACTTCACATCTCTCTCTCTGTGTATGTGTGTGTTAAGCGACACATTCTTATTGAATATTTTGATTTAACCACAGTTTCTAAAGGAAAACTTTCTCTTCAGATTTCTAGATGTCTTTACTAAGGCATATAAAAAGGCAAAATACACCTATTGGAGTTGAGGGGAAGGAGTTAAGATCTGCCTGTGAAGACTCAACCACAATAAACAAAAAAATCCCAAACCCACAGGTGTTTTCTGGCCCAGGAGGGGTGTTGGTAAGCTGGGTCCACTGCTCAGGAGACACATTTTGAATAGAAAAAGGGCTTTAGTTTCCTGGGATATCAAGCTAAAAGGCAGACTGAAATGTCTATTAATTTTATTAAATTTAAATGCTAAATGATCATTTAGATTTTATCTCTCCTCGATGTTGTGCTAGAACACCAAAACTCTTTATTCCCCTGTTCAACCTAAATTAGATAAAAGTAATTAGATCAGGTACTATGATATCTTTATTATTTTAAGGCAATTTCATTTCCTTCCATGTCCTTTGCAGAATCCAATAAATTGATTGTTTAAGGCATGTTTTCCCAAAAACCATTTAACCTTGGTTTGAAAGTATGATGAGATGGAGAATCATCTGTCCCTTTTGATGGCTTCTTCATGGTATAAAAAGCTCCCCTCATGTCTGGCTTAGAGCTTGTCACGCTTCTGCTGCTAGCCACTTGTTCTGCTTGCCCCTTCCTCAGTGGCTCAGGGACAGTTTTGGGGACCTGCTGCTTTTTCCCCATGAAAGTACTTATGCCTTGCAATGTCACTTCTCAATCTCTTTCCTATTACACTACACACGCTGGTCTTTAAATTCTTTATAGTAGGGGGGGTGGGGGGGGGTTGCCCATCTTTGAAACAACCTTGCAGTTTTTCTGTTTGTTCTCCAGTTTTTAAAGATCCCTTTTGAAATGTGGGTGTACCAAAGGCTGCAATCTTGTAACAGTGTCAACCGTGACACTCCTAAAGGTAAAATTGTGTCTTTATTCCCACTTGCTACTCTGCTGTTCACTCATCAGAAGGCCTCATTAGCCATGATTGCTGGAGCATTCTGTTGTACCTCTTGCACTGCATACAATACTCTGGGTCTCAGTCCTCTTCAGGATTGTGGTTTCCCAGGACAGTCTTTAAGAATGACTTGTTAATCTTGTTTCTAGATGTAAAAATTTGCTTTAGAAATGTTGCAATGCTTTCTCTTTTAATAAACTCAGCTTCTCACAAATTATTCAGATCACACAGCCTAACTGCTGTGTTCTCATTATTACTTAGCATCAAGCCTTTGACCATCTGCATATTGTAGGAGTGGTGATTTTATACCAATTTCTACTTTGTGGTTGGGGTTTTTTTCCTCTTACTTTGCCTATTTTCTGCTTTGTTGGTTTTCTAGTACAAGCATTTCTGTCTTCACATGGTAAATAGGTTCAAGCGATGTTTCTAGCTGAAAAGCTGCATAAGGTATTTCTGGGCTTTGAGGGAAAGACATTAACTAGATTATTTTCAAACTGGATCCATTTTCTGATGAAGTTTATTGTGTGGGCATCCACAAGGGGATGTGGCACTGCCTGTAAGCTGTGCAGAGCTGGTGATGAGTGGCCATCTAGGAAGGAGCCCCTTCCCCTAAGTGAGGCAGCAGATGGAAAAGGCTCTGCTGCCAAGTGCCTAACACCTCACCAGGCGCACTGCATGCAGCGACTCCCCTGTGGATATGACTTTTAAGATCGCTGCAGCAATTCCTAATTCATTACTTACGTGCTTTATTGATACAGAAAAGTGATTACTTTTTAATGAGCACATTGTGTGTTACTAATTCAAGTGCCTTAGGACATCTAAGTGTATTGAAGCTGTGCTTGCCTTTTGTCAAAAAAACTTGTAATCTCATTAACAAAATAACAGCTATTTTGCATAAACCATGCTAAGTAGCTTATTTATATTCCAATTCTCTATCTGTTTGAACAATCTTTACATTCTTGCTGCCTTGCATTTCTTTTTCTTACCTCTAACTAGGTCAGGTGATTTGAGTGTTGGCATGAAAATAACGATGTTTCCAGTCTCCTGGATATTATGCTTAAGATTTGTGGAAAAAATAGCATCAGTGAAATAAAAACCTGCTTGGCCAACTTTTAGCCCTCTTCCAGGCCTCTTGATTTTCAAAGAGTTTCTGTTCGGTACAGGTTATTTAAATTTCTGCTTTGTTATACAGGTGAATATTTATCTACCTGTGCAGAAGCATCTGACCATGGTAAGTAGTGGATGAGCCTTCTTTATGAGTACATACCAAAATATTTATTGAACAATAATGCTTCCTATATATTACTATTTAAACCATCTTGTTATGGGCTGCTGTGAACACCTCTCTTGCTTCTAGTATAATTTTAAAAGATGCGTTGATTGCGATCCTGTTCTTTTTGTCTTGCCTTTAGTCTCACCTCTGTGAGAGCTACGGTGCTGGTGGATAGAGGAAGGGCAACAGACATTATCTACCTGGACTTGTGCACAGCCTTTGACACAGTCCCACATGACATCCTTGTCTCTAAGTTGCAGGGACATGGATTTGATGGAAGGACCACTCGCTGGATAAGGAACTGGCTAGACGGCCACACTCAAAGAGTGGTGGTCAATGGCTCAATGTCCAAGTGGAGACCAATGACAAGTGGTGTTCCACAGGGGTCAGTACTGGGAGCAGTGTTGTTTAACATCTTTGTTGGAGACATGGACAGTGGGATGGAGTGCACCCTCAGCAAGTTTGC